>JABEEM010000783.1:0-80241 GCA_013363185.1 Fusarium secorum
AGGTCAGATCCACGGGTAGTAAGGAACATGTTTAAATTAATCTCAAACAGCTCAATTGTTTGTATCACTAAGGACCAAAGTCCCAAATGTTCTCCCGTTTCCTTGAAGTAACGGTGATCTATGGTCAAGGTTGGCTCAGCCCTACCCGCCCGTAGCAGCGATCAAGATCAAAAATGCGCACTTTGCTCTCGTCACATAGGTAGTCTAACTTAGCAAGTCGCGCGATCTGGCGGAGCCGGGCGAACTATGCCGCAGATCGCTCAGCCCATCACTTGGGCTTCTTTAGAGTGAGCAAGGCACCTGCGCAGATTGTAGGCTTGAGGCTGACACGAAATGAATTGTCGCACACTACTGCTTTTGATTGGCTTCTTCATCGCATCCTGGTGATGATGGCATCGCTTCTAGACAGCCTACGCATACCCTGGGTTGACTTAATCCAGCATGATGCAGCGGGCGTGCACCGCTGAAACCCGGGCGAGTCTCACAAGTATTCCAAGAGATTTTCAGCCTCAGCGAGCGACAAGTCCATAAATACAGCCCCCACGCAGTAAGAAAGTAAACGGTCATCCAGCCTCGTAACCATGCTCGACCGAACACTTATCCGTACTGCTCTTTCTGGCCCAGCCAAGCAGGCGATAGCCGCTTCTTTGTGGGACACCCCTCGCTCAGAAGTTGAGCCCGACCTCAAGTTCTACTTCAAGTACTACATCAAACAGTGCGAACTGATTGCACTTCACGAGGGCGGGAGCCATACGCCTCTGGCAACCCATGCAGACATCATGGCAATCGTTCAGCTATTGAGAAGTTCCCGTACACGCGAAGAGATACACCAGCAACTGCTAATACCCTGCAGTCTTCCCGATAGCGATGCTTGCTGTAGCCACTCCATTGATCTTGCAGCTCGCATTCTGCTCATGGTCGAATTTGGCAATCTTCCTTTTGCCTATTCAGGATCTAGACAGATAGAGTGGGCTAAAGGCAGTCTGAAGCAGTGGGTCACAGAGAGGTTCGAAAGGAAGCCTATCCTTAGGCATAGTAAAGTAAAGCTCGAGAAGATATTCAACGCCAACAATCTAGGCAAGATAGCGGGGATAGAAGTCATCTGGACCAACAACCTCGCTGACCATCTCCGCCTTATGAAAGATGACCAGGCAGTGGCAGTGTTTCATCATGCTTCCTTTCTGAAGCGCCAACAAAGGTGAGTTACAGCCGCCCTAAAGAGTGAGATCCGTGATTTTGACGCAGCTTATAGCGACACAACGCTCTTTTCAAAAGAGTTCATTGATGAGACCTTGAACACCATGGCCCTGCTGTTTCCCAAGTGGGATAGGGACACCAGAGCTTGGTACCAAACACAAGTGTCTTTGCGCGGCCTCGATACTCGGTTGATTGAGGTCGGGCAACTAGATGCAGATGAACGGCAAATTGAGAAGTTCAGTTATTGGCACGATCGTTTGGTTATCTTGAAACAAGTGTTTGATGAATCTCGGCCACGTACTCTTCGGCAATGGTGGCATGATCGAAGGAATGGGGTTCAGTGGTACACGTTTTGGGTCGCAATTCTCGTCTTTCTGTTAACAGTATTCTTCGGACTGGTGCAGTCTATTGAAGGGGCTTTGCAAGTTTATAAGGCCTTCAACCCGTAACGATCTCTTGGGTTGTGGAGAAGACGGTTTATGCGTATTTTTAGGAACGATTGATGTTCATTCATTCGTAAATACCTTAGTGAGTAATAGAAACCTCCAATAACTCCAGCACGATTATGCCGACACAACAAACGGGATTCATTTCATTTTCGCATCTACATCAGTGGTTCTAGGCTTTCATTGGGATTGTGGCCGCCAAATGCCTGCTGCACCGCCACTGCATGTTGAGAGCTGCAGGCCTATAAGATCAAGTCACTCGCATCACCCTTGAAAGAGGCGTCTTCACTTTTGGTCCTGTCGCATCTCAACACTACACACCACAGCAATATCGATGATACGCGGGGTAGGGTCAGCTGGCATTAATAAAGTCAGAGGTAGGCTCATTTCTTGCTGAGGGATTGTCTGGCTCTGGCGCCCTTGAATCATCTATCCGCCCTCTTTATCTTCTCACTATTTTCTGTTGCAAATGATGCAAGATGCCATTCTCTAATATCCTGAGGCTAAAAGATGACAAATGGAATAATCCTGAAGACTCTATAGGCACTTTTATCGGATACTTGCGTGGTGGCCGGTACCGCTGTTGGGAGGCAGCTGGTCCGGCTCGTCTGGCATTTAGGGAACTGAGCCCAGATATCAAAGATTTTCTTGAGACTTCTAACATTCCCCCTACCGATATCGTGTCGTGGTCGATCTATATGATCGGTCATAACGAAAGGAACGCAGCACCAAAGCTTTTGATTTGCTCCACAGATTCGAAGACACGCAAGAATATCAGGCAACTTATCAAAGACAGTAAGATTATGGACAAATACCCTGGCATAGGACTCGGGGACGTTTCCGCGCTGCCCGACCGCCCTGTCATTAGAGAGCTATCCCGAGAGGCTATCGAGGCTCTCCTCCCTTTGGGTTGTGGTATCGATGGAGCAGTTCTGGCTGGCGGATCAGAACCTACGTTGGGAAAGCGAATTTTTATCGTCAATCCACATGACTTCTCCTTACGCCCAGCAACAGCCGGCCCGATCATCTTGCAGGATGGTAGATGCTATCAGCTGACTGTTGCGCACGCATTCCGACACACAAGAGAGCTCGACCAATCCGACCAGCAGATGGCTGAAGACGACTGCGATTTTGATGGCATGAGTGACGACGAAAGAGATGAAGAAAGCCAATACGATGAAATGACAAGAAAAGGAAGTGCGACTCCGGGGGAGATTGATTCCGACAAAGCATCGTTCATGGCCAGCCTCGACGCTTTCTCTGGGGAGAAACACTCGAGTTCCAGATCCGAAAGCCCTATAAGCGACCACTTGGACAGCGGACACGATCCGCGGCTGAGTGTCGAATCCCTAGAGAATAATCCGGGTTTCGGTGAAATTGATGTATCTCAGCTTCAATTCTTTGGAAGGCTGGTCTTGAGCTCACTCACCGGAAGTAATCCATCATTGGACTACGCTCTCATTGAGACCACCAGGAGGGCAGATAACCTTGAGGATTCACCCATGATCATAGGCTCTCTGGTTTCGAGTATTGGGGAGATAGAGTCAGACGACATCAGTATTGTTGCTGCGACATCGCCACGTCGCCGAGTCGAAGGGCGACTCACCGCCACACCATCCTACATTCGCCTTCCTGAACGGCGCATCTTTCAACAAGTCTACCCCATACGACTGGGTAAGCCTTTACAAGATGGAGATTGCGGAACTGCTGTCTTTGGTAGATACGACAACCGCTTTTATGGTCACATAGTTGCAGGTGGCCCTGGGACGAGCATCGCTTACGTTGTTCCAGCTGGGGAGATTTCCAGAGACATCCAGGCCCGCATTAGCTTTGGCCTCGTATGGATGCCGCAGCAAGATAGGCAAGGGCAACACTCGAAGGATGATGTGCAGCTCAGTACAGGATTACCCCCTGACTCACCTAACTCCGGCGTAGAGTCGATCAGAAACCCCAGTAAACGGGAGCTGGAGGAACCACAAGGTGATCAGCTTCCTCAGTTCAACGTCGGGGTCCAACAATGGCTCCAGCAACAATCCAACTCTCAGCCATCCCGAAACACTTTCATCAACTCCCAACCACTTATTAAACGCAGACGCCGTACCAATGATCTTATAGACCATGTTGACGATGTATTGGGTGCCATGAGTGAGCCGTTGTCTGTTCAGACAACTGGTTCTTCTCCTCCGACGGCTTTACATATACGAAGCCATCCTACATCCAACACTTTACTCCCATCCAATAAGCCGCTACAGAGATCTAGAGGCGCATTGCCATCCTCCTATCCATCCTTAACTATACCAGAACGCAAAACAAGATACCATGACAATGGAAAGCATGATGAGGGAAGGCCCGCAGACTCACTGCCCTCTCGAAGCTGGTCAACTATCTCAGCTGCTTCATCCGGACCTCAAACACGCAGTAAACATACAGGACCGACTGATTCGCTAGGGCAACAGTTTAGTTGGCCCCAAACTAGCACAGATGCTTCTTCTGCTTCAGATAAAATGTCCAAGCGCCAAAACAGTATTTCAACAGACGATATCCGATACGGATTACCAAAACGACTCGGAACTATAAATCAGGGTCCCGCTTTACGTCACACGTTGCCAGCTTCTGCCAACGCGGCCCAGCCAGCTACAAGTCTCTCACCAGAGGCGTCAGTTGATCCAGCACAGGGGATTCAACGCCGAACTCCTGCTATCCCGTCTTTGCCTTCTCATAGCGACCCTGGCTCATCAAGTGCACAACGGGGTGGTGCAGCGGGTAGTCTCTCACGCAGATCAGTTCTACCTCAGGATTTTGAAGGTGCTTGCCAAACCTGCTTCTTCTGGCTGTTCGACCCAAAGCGATTCTCGTCAGTTGAGAGGCATGCATGTAGCGGCCGGAAAGACGAAATATCACACATCATCACACATGCCACGGATCATCATGGGCTCATTCGTGGACGTGATCCACAGTTTTCAGCTCGCAAATACTTAGCAAGCTGTAAGAGCTACAGCCCATCTGTGAAGGCGAAAGGTAACTGCGCGAAATGCCTTTCGTTATCTGAATGGAATGACAACGACTTTGCAGACCTTACACACTATGGTATCGCTATTTGTTTGCGTTGCTGGCGTAAGTTTAACAAGAAGGAGATGAAAGAGCACATGGCTGGACCTTTGTGTGACTACAACCCGGAACTGCCAAAGACCAAAAAAGTATGGATTTTGTATACGGCATTTTGCTCTGAAACCCAGCTGCCTAGCAAGCCTCCCGGAAACATGCCACGGCGCAAATCGGCTTATGGATCTGTTCAGCGAACTAAGCGCAAATATCGACAACAATCTGGTCAGGATCATACTGCAGCGCCATTCTACAATTTAGACGCAACAATGTCGCCATCTGATACAAAATCTTCATTGCCACCATGGGAGCCTGATCCTCCACTTGTTCCATCTACTGCTGAAGAGTCAATGGGACTTTTGCATTCGCCCAAACTGGATGCATCGATGCGGTTGTGGGACGAAGCTAACGACTGGGACGTTGATATGAGCCTGTGGGACACGCTAGGGAGTCACCCCTACCTTCAAACCACAATGGATGCGGTAGATTCTCCGCCTCTTCAACTAACTGATCGACACCAGGAATTGGAGCCCAAAGGCGAGATATCACCCTATCAAATGGCTGCTATGGAGAAGGACTCAGGCTATAGAAGTGCTGACGAGGAGTCTATGTGACGAGGTGGCCCAAAAGCATCTTTCTCTTATTGCGTGCGGAAGAATGTGATTTATCAGAGGATCTTGAGTCCCCCTTGTATGATGTGTTTCTGGACTTTTGCCTGCTTGGGTTGTGATGGTTTAGACTGGCACCTTCATTACTAAGGTACACTGTACTCACTCATTGACTGAACTAGGCTGACGGCGTATCATGAATCACGAGGTAAATTACTCCGGGATACTATTGGACACGGATATTTCATAAATTTGGTGTTCTTCAGTCTGGCTCGCGCCAAAGAGGTCCTGAGTTAACTTGGATTTTCCTGAGGTATATTCTCTTCGCTGGCCAGAGGTGAAACTGGATGCAGTTTCCGTTGTAAATAGCTACTGTATTCTATTAGCCTTCAGTTCACTCTCCGAATCAGACTTTATACCTAAGTAATCTTTACTATATCCTTGTTGCTAAGTTACTGACCTGTTTACTGCAAGAACCCCTCTTCCATATCTATACTTCCCCCTATAGATTCGAACTGCAAGACAATCTCCTTGCATCCAGTCACATCAACACACAAACTCAAGATTTAATGCAATTCATCATTCATAAATGGGTATCAAGTTCTATAATTCACTCTCCTTCTCCTTCTTCTTCGCCCTCAAAACAGCCGCATGCTGCTTCGTGTGGAACTTCACATCATCCGGATACAGCGGATTCCACACAGTATTACACACCTTACACTCCGAAAACGCTGCCTGTGACGATAAATTCAGTGTCGTTTGTACAGTTGGTGTTTTCACCTTCCCTCTCTTTCCCTGTTTTGAATCGTTTGTGCTCGGTTCTCGATTTAAAGAGTTCTCGCGAGCAGCTGGTCGAGTGGATTTGATACCAGAGTCTTCGGCTTCTGTGTCCTCGCCTTGTATATCATCCCCTGTGTTATCGTCGTCTAGTAATGGCGTTGATGTACCGCGGAAGCGTAATAAGCGTGGTTTCTTTCGGGGTTCTATCCTTGGGGGTTGTGGTGGTGAGGATGGGGGTGTCGATTCAGTTTGGGGTTCGTCGCTCTTTGGACTAGAGGTAGTTGTAGATGATGGGGGTACAGGTTTGAAGAAGCTCAAGATTAACCCCTTCTTGACTGGCTCGGCGGTAGGTTTGTTCGTTGTTGTCGATTCAGGTATATTCTTCGCCTCTTCCGTGACCTTCAGCGGCGCCGTGTCTGTGCCTTTGGATGCTGGTTCAGAAGCTATTGCTTCTGTTGATACCCTTCGTTTCTTGGTGTTTGGCTCTTTTGGTGAATCATCTCGAATGCTTCGTTTGCCATATGTTCGTAATGGTTTGACGCGCGATCGCGGTACCGATGGCGCTGGACTTGCACACCTGTTTGAGTCAGTACATCTCTCCTGACACGATAAAAGCTCAAGAATCGTACATTCTGGGGGTTTGCGTTTCAATTAATTGTCATGCTGCCCGCCATCAACTCAAATCCGCATTGCTGTCGCGTGGTGATGCAGGTAAACAAGTCACACTGCAATGCCGTATATACAATTAAGATGAGGAAAAGAGACCGGAAGAATGAAAGAAATAAGTTCACTAAATGAACAATGGATGAAGTCTTGACCTCGAAGTTGAGGCGTGCCGAGGAGAGGAAACAATGAAAGTGATAGAAGCCCCACTGGACTGGGAAGACGCGTTGAGACGCGTCTGGCGCGCAGTCACATGCGTCCCGAGCCATGATATCCCCGCCATCATGGCTGCTACCGAATGCCCGTGCTTTTGCTCGAAATCATGATTATCATATTGTCCAGGAAAGAATATGGCCATATCTAATTTGTCAATTGTTGTGAACAAAGCCTCGTATCGATGCGAAGCGAATATAGCATTGCCAGTTTTCCTCTTTCTTTTGTGATTAAATATTATAATATTACGGTATATGCTTAGATCATGTCTCGACCTTCGCTTCTGTCTTTCGTTTCCTCACTCCAACTTCCATCCCATCCTTCTCCCCGATCAAAACACTCTTCTCATCCTCTTCCTTACCTAGCACCCAACTCTCAACAACCTCCCTAACCTCTTTAACCCTCCCATGCTTCTTCCTCCCCTGGTCCATCTTCCAAATATACGCATTATACACCACAACCTCCGCGATAGCAACAAGAATACTCCCCCCCATCGTCAGAAACATGCGTGCCGGCAAACTCCACCACCGAGCCGTAACCCATAATGTTCCCGCGACGCCGGCGATGCTGACGAGGAAGTTGATGATCAGCGTGACTTGCTTGTGCACTTCTTCCATCGCCGTGTCGTCGTCGCCGAGGTCTGACGCTGATGTTGGCCTGTTTGCGGCGGCGAAGGAGGCGGCGCTGGAGGGGAAGTGGTCTTTGAAGGTTTCGTGTTGGGGAGGGGGGTTTATCATTCGTTCGTAGCTGCGGGCTTCTTCTTCGCGGCGGAGACGGGCCATTAGGGCTTTGTATTCGGGGGACTGCAGTTGTCAGTGTGCGGAACGAAGAAGAGGAGATCTGGGATGACTTACGGGTTCGGGTTTGGGAGGCGGAGGAGGGATGTAGACAGATGCGCCGCGGAGGAGTTGTTCGAGGGTGAAGGTTGAGTTGCCTTGGGCTTTCAGTTGTTTCCACAGATCAACTATTTGGCCATGCGATATGGGGTTTCCAAGTTTCGGGTCGTCTAAGGTAGGTTCTTGGGTGGGTTGTTGTGATTCTTGTTCCTCTGTTCCGTCGTGATCTTCGATTTGTGGTGTTTCTGAAGCTTCGACGATCGACAACGCCTCCAGAATAGAGGACGTCATTGTGAGTAGCACCATGTTGTTCTGTAGCACTTCCTATGCAAATTATCGTGTGCAAGTAACCGGTGCAAGTTCAACAGTAATAAAGTCGTCGTGAACTGTCGTTGATGCTTAATTGAAACGTAACAAAGGCCAAAGCTTGATCAACAGGCATCTACTATTTCCAGGCCAGTTCCATAGCGATTCATCCGCTGACGCTTAGCTCAACGGCCCCATACCCAATCCGTCCAATCACATCCCCTCTCTTGACGGCCTGTTATCGGCTGCTCGCCGAACGGACCCGCAATCCCCCCGGCTTAGCAGAACACAGCTAGAGCTGGAAAAGTTTAGAGAATCGGATCAATCGAGAATCCAACAGCCATCGAACAAAATTTCCCTCGCCATTGACGATCTCGAAAACTACCTACCCGCCTACGAACGTCCCGGACAAAGCGATATAATTAAACGAATGCCGTTATAACACTCGATTTCATTCACTTCGAGAATTTATCCATATAGCTCCGCTACGATGCTCCGTCCGGGGGCCTCGGTGGTGCGCGGCACTATGAACAGACAGGCTTTGTGGACGAGGACAAGCGCTGCTCCGGCGGCTTGCGCTTTGTGCAGACAATTGACCGTCATTCGATCTCCCTCGAGGATACACAGCGCTTCGTTGCATAGTAGTCCTCGAAGGGACTCGGCCTGGGGTGCGGCTGTTCAAGTCGCTTCCAATGTTGTAAGCAATGTCGTTAAGAAGGCTTCCAAGGATGCAATGCATGTCGACCCTCTGCGGACCGTCGCCAAAGAGATGAAGTTCCTCACGGGCAACATTCGAAAACTCCTCGGTTCTGGTCATCCCTCGCTTGACCGTGCCGCCAAATATTATACCCAGGCTGAGGGCAAGCATGTCAGACCATTGATCGTTCTCCTCATGAGCAGAGCTACATATCTCTGCCCAAAGACTCCTCCTTCGGCTCCTATAGTTACTCACCGTGGCGTCGACACTTCGATATCGCCAGCTCAGATCCTCGCCGATGTGAACCCCTCTGCTCAGCCTCTATCATCTCTCGAACAAGAAGTCCCCGATGCAAACTCCGATATTCTTCCCAGCCAGCGACGACTTGCCGAGATCACGGAGCTCATCCACACGGCTTCTCTTCTGCACGACGACGTTATCGATCACTCTATCTCTCGACGTGGTTCGCCCTCAGCAAATTTGGAGTTTGGCAACAAGATGGCTGTTCTGGCGGGTGATTTCCTGCTAGGCAGGGCATCTGTTGCGCTGGCTCGTCTTCGAAACCCAGAGGTTGTCGAGCTGCTGGCTACTGTTATCGCTAACCTCGTGGAGGGCGAGTTCATGCAGCTTAAGAACACAGAGCGGGACGAGAGGAATCCCAAGTGGTCGGAGGAGACCGTCACATATTACCTGCAAAAGACGTACCTCAAGACCGCATCACTTATCTCAAAGTCTTGCCGAGCTGCCGCTTTGCTGGGTAACACGGATGCTGTGACAGTCGACGCCGCTTACTCGTATGGACGAAACCTGGGACTGGCCTTCCAGTTGGTAGACGACCTTTTGGATTATACACAGAGCGGATCGGATCTGGGTAAGCCTGCGGGGGCAGATTTGGAGCTGGGTCTCGCGACGGCACCACTGCTATTTGCTTGGAAGCAGATGCCGGAACTCGGAGCTCTCGTTGGCCGCAAGTTTGCCCAGGAGGGTGACGTACAAAGGGTAAGTTGGCTGCATTCACTCTTTACCCCCGCCGACGAATCACATCTGCTGGAGATAATCCATGCTAACAACCAACGGTACAGGCACGTGAGTTGGTTCTTCAGAGCGACGGTATCGAGCAGACGAGGGCTCTTGCGCAAGAATACGTGGATAAAGCTATTGCCTCGATTGCGGAATTCCCCGAGAGTGAGGCTAAGGACGGATTGATTGAGATGGCGCATAAGTCGCTCAAGCGACAGAAGTAACGGACATACCTACACTAAGGAGATGAGAAAGGCGGGATATACGCCGTGTACGAATATCACATCACATCGCATCACATTTTTTTTTTTTTTTTTTTTTTCATGACGGAGGATGAGAAAAAAGCAACATTTTGGTCAAAAAGTCATGGGAGGGATTTTGGTCAGCTGCGGCATGACGGTGTACTGTATGATTGTGCTTTAGACTCCCTTTGTTACAGAACGAGAACGTCTAGACGGGGACAGCAAAGTGATGCATGCATGATTATTACTTGTTTCTTACTTATTTACTGTACTTAAACGTTGTCATAAGAGGGCGTGGGAGCTTGGCAAGGGGAGTTAAAAGATGACGCTTTAGACTTTTGGTAACCTCGGGTATTGAGAATTATGTGTATGCTGAACTTGGTGTTTTGATCGAGTAATAGCCCATGCTCGTGATCGAGTAATACTCGCTGCGATGATGGAGTGTTGCCGAATTAGGTTATCGAGTAATCCTCAGTTAGACCTTTTCCGCGGAGCCAACACCACGACGATGGACTTTTTGATCGAGTAATGAAAACGTGTTCTGCAGTCATTCGGCCCTCAACACGAGAACACCTGCTGACTGATTATTCTCGTAGACCCCGAATAGCCTCAGTCCACCGAGGAAAGGGATGAAAAACGAAAACTAACGAATTCATCCGAAGCCTCACCGTTGGGAACTTACCTATCCCAAGATGGCATTACTCGATGGTTACTCGATTCAATCACCATCGGCGTAAAGGGTTCAGTGTCTGATTGGCCAGGCGGACGTCGGCAGTGTCCGATGGACCCTGAAATTCTCGATTTTTCGAGGTTCGATAAGCTAAGCTTTTCTGTAAGTGGGACCTGAAAGCAAAGCCGAAACTGGGATCAGGAACTGGAAACTGCAAAGTTGAAATGAGGTTTTGATCGAATAATGAAATATGTACGATGAGATATTTTCCCCGAGCCGAGAAATCTCGATAAAGAGCGAGGCCATTCCCGGATCCTGGGGGTGGCTTTTTTCTTCCCTTTCTTTGCTTCTCTACCAATTGTCTCGTCCTCTTTGATAAGGAAATTCTCCGATCACTCGATCTTAGCCTGTGCTTCTTATCTTGGTCCCTCTCATCTGACGTTTTTGTTTATCTTTGAAGTCAGTACAACCCCACCAATCCCGTGCTCAGCCCCTCCATCAGGTGTACGGTAGAGATAAGAGGGATAAGAGAACGAGTAAAGACCTCGGCGAGAAGCACAAGGACGAAAAGGGATAGAAACTAGGATTCCCCGGATTTTTTGATAAGCTGTAGCTTTATCTTTTTTGTTCGAGATTGTGTTTCGTTCTCTTTCTTTTTCTTCTCTTTATTCTTCCCCTGTTTGGTTAACCAACGCTGTTTTTGCCCATCATGACAACTTCAAACGCTGAGCAATACCCTGAGGGTCCTCTCTCTGTCCTTGTCTCCTCTCGAGTCGTCGTCACTCTTCCCGATGACTCTCTCGCTGTCACTCCCGCTTCCATTGTCGTCAGCCCCATCACCGGAAAGATCATCTCTGTCATCCCCGAAGTCCTCCCCTCAACAAGCTTCCCCGCTGGTACAGAGTATGTCGACCATACTCCTAAGCTTCTTCTGCCCGGTCTCGTCGACGCTCATGTTCACTTGAACGAGCCTGGTCGTACCGAGTGGGAGGGCTTCTGGACCGGTACCCGTGCTGCAGCCAGCGGTGGTGTCACTACTGTTGTTGACATGCCGCTGAACGCTATTCCTCCTACTACCACTCTTCATGGGTTTGAGGAGAAGTTGAGGGCGAGTCAAGGACAGTGCTGGGTTGATGTTGGGTTCTATGGTGGTGTTATTCCGGGTAATGCTGATGAGCTGAGACCCCTTGTCGAAGCCGGCGTTCGAGGATTCAAGGGATTCTTGATCGAGTCTGGTGTAAGTTTTCTGTTTTGTTGAGTTGAACCGCAACCTGACATTCATAGGTTCCTGAGTTCCCTGCTGTATCATCCAAGGATATCGCCCTCGCCATGGAAACTCTCAAGGACAGCCCTACCACTCTCATGTTCCACGCCGAAATGATCCCTCCCATCACTCAATCCGTCGGTGATGACGTTCAGACCTCAGAAGCTCCCCTCGCTCCCACCGGTGAACTCACCGCATACAAGACCTTCCTCGAATCTCGACCCCCTGCCTTCGAAACATATGCCATCGAGGAGATTCTCAGCCAGGCACATATTGCCCCCTCGCTACACCTTCACATTGTTCATCTGTCCGCTACCCAGTGCATTCCTCTTCTCAAGGCAGCTCGCAAGGCAGGCATCAACATCACAGCCGAGACCTGCTTCCACTACCTCGGTCTAACAGCCGAGGAGATTGAGAAGGGCGACACTCGACACAAGTGCTGTCCTCCTATCCGAGAGGGCAAGAACCGCGATGGTCTTTGGGAAGAGCTCGTCGCTGATGATTCATGCATCAAGACCGTTGTGTCGGATCACTCACCCTGCACACCACAACTCAAGCTCCTCCCCCAACATCTCGACGCCGACCGACCCAACATCCCCCACAACGACTCTGGCATCGACGTAACACACTCCGAAGCCCAGAAGGCCGAGAAGGAGCGTGGTGATTTCTTCGCAGCCTGGGGCGGCATCTCCTCAGTCGGTCTTGGTCTCCCCATTCTTTACACCGCCGCCAAGAAGCGCAGCGCCTTCTCCCAAACACCCAGCATCACCGACATTGTTCGTCTCTGCTGCCAAGCTACAGCCGCTCAAGTCGGTCTCTCGCATCGCAAGGGCGCTATCAGAGTCGGCATGGATGCAGATATCTGTGTCTTCGACGATGCCGACGAGTGGACGTTTTCACAGGGTGATATGCGATGGAAGAACCGCTGCTCACCGTGGGAGGGCCATCAGTTCACCGGTCGCGTGAAGGAGACTTGGCTGCGTGGAAACAAGGTTTTTGAGCTTGGAGCGGCGAATTCTGGGTTTGTGGTTGGCAAGCCTTTGGGCGAGAGCATCACTGAGAAGCGAACATTTTGAAATGATTGATGATGAGATATAGCATTAAGGCGTTCTCGGATGGGCGGATAGAATTGTATTTAAGGATCATCTATGTCTTGGGTTTTGTGTTTTTCTTATTGAATAGCATGAGTAATGAGATTGGAGATTGATGAGATTATGGCGTCATTGGATTGTGTTTTATGTGCATGTGAGCTTTTGATGCGTCTTGAGTGTAGCACGAAGAAACATGATTTGGAGAAATTGTGGGGTTGACGATGCATTGTGTTATTTGGTGTGAGGCATTTGGAGGTTCTCCTCCGATCAATGAAGGTCGTTAATTGTTATTTATTCAATAGACCGAATGAGAAGAATCGAGACCTCGATCTAGATGAGCAATATTGATGACTTTGAACAAACTAAGCAGCTCTCTTAGCTTCATCCCCTCAGTCAATCTCACGATCTCGAGTCATTTCCCCCAATGCAATTCCATTCCACAGCATCATTCGCATTATTCAATACAACACTCTTATTAGCTACCCCGTATAACATTCTTAAACGGCTAAAGATTACCGTATCATCATGCTATACGAAATAAACCTTGCCTCGCGAAAATCGTTAAGAGCTCGCTTAAGTCGCATCGAATATTAAAAAAAAAACCTCGGCTTAAGCGAGGGAGACGGTTGCATCGTTTCGTAGCCGAAGTGGACGCCAAGCGCTAGACATGTTTTCTTTGGGACATGTTAGCGAAAGTTCTTTTTTTTCCATTCAGGGATCATGGGGGGGTGATAAGCGAGGTGTAAGTGGTATTGATCATGAGGGTTAGGCTCTACAGTGAGATTGACTTTCTGAGGAGTTCATGGGGGGGACAACTGCTTAGGTATTACTGAAGGAGTCTTACAGTGTCATCCTCTACAACAGTGAGATATAGAAGCATGTGAATTGAATTGACCTCCCTCTTTAATCCCATCCTTGCTCGGAACTGACCAACTCCGAAATGTCAACCCTCTGCACGTCAGCAACAATGCACCCTCTACCAACGCAATTCCACAAATCACACGCTTCTCCTCTCCCCTTCTCAATCAATTCTCTCGGCCTAGACCCTTGCCCCCGCAACCTCGCTTCCATTCCCCGATCTCCACAGTCCACACCCATCAAAAGACCTCACCCGACTCTAGAACAAACCCAGCGAATCAGGCACTCTTCTCGGGTATTACATAGCCTTGGAAGCTCGTCTATACAGACTTGACCATGAATTGCCTCTTTGGGAAGAGGACCTTTGGGTCTTATGCGGTGGGATTTCTCGCGGAGTGGTTATTGTCAGATTTCGCTTCTTGTTCCTCTTTTTGAAGGCTATTTTACTGGGCGTCATAGATTTAACCAGCCTGAATATTCTGGATAATCAGAACGAGCTTACGGATACAACTGCTCTTTATGCCATAATGTCCCGGGCTTGGACAAATAGATAACATTTCCTCTTCGGTCGCGCTTACGACAAAGAAACGCAGTCATGTCGCATCATGATCCCGACGTTGAGAAGATAGACAGAACCAGTTCGCCGGATCTTTCGATAGATCCTGGTATTCGCCATCTTTCTGGAGGCCATCTTTCTCTCGACGACGTACAAGCTGTTCATGTTCAGCTTCACAACTTGGCTGTATCAGTTGACACTGCGCCGTCATGGCTTGCACCCTCGACATATGGGGATTTGTTCTCCTCAAAGTTCAGCACCGCTCCAGAGATGAAGCCGTTACTCAACGCCGTAAACGCCGATCTACAACCTGGGACGTTAACAGCTATTATTGGAGGTAGTGGCTCGGGAAAGACGACGTTGCTCAACACAGTCGCTGAACGGGTTCTAAGCTCAAGATTAAGTCAAGACGGAGTTGTGACGTTTAATGGGAAAGTTGGCGTTCATAATGTTCGAGCTGCGTATGTTATGCAGCAGGATATTCTTCTACCGACACTCACTGTCAGGGAAACGTTGCGATACTCAGCTGATCTACGTCTACCGCCATCGACAACCGCTGAAGAACGCCACAGAGTTGTTGAAGAAGTCATTCTCGAACTTGGACTGAAAGAATGCGCTGATACACGGATTGGTAACTCGCAGCACCATGGATGCTCAGGTGGTGAGAAGCGACGAACAAGTATCGGTGTTCAACTCCTCGCCAACCCATCAGTCCTCTTCCTCGACGAGCCTACTACCGGTCTTGATGCTACGAGTGCATACCAACTTGTACGAACGCTCAAGACGCTTGCGCAAAAGGGGCGCACGATCATAACGACGATTCATCAACCGCGCTCTGAAATCTGGGATCTTTTCGACAATCTTATTGTTCTTACGAAAGGCAGCCCTGTGTTTTCAGGTGCTATCAAAGATGCTGTTCCTTGGTTCGAAGACTTGGGTTTTCAACTTCCGCCTTTTGTTAATCCTGCTGAGTTCATCATTGATATCGCGGCTGTGGATAATCGTACTCCTGAGTTGGAACAAGAGACGTCTGCGAAGGTTGAGAGGTTGAAGGGTGCTTGGAATGAAGAGACGCAGAAGAGACATCGTCCTCTTGATACGGTTGATGTTGGTGATGGGAAGAAGGATAAGAAGGCGGAGGAGCATGCGGGTTTCGTGCGACAACTCACTGTTCTTACAGATCGTACCCTCAAAGTTACATACCGCGACCCTCTCGGCATGGCAGCTACTCTCACCGAAGCTATCTTCATGGGTCTTGTCTGCGGGTACTTATTCTTCGATCTCGGTCGCGACCAAGCCGGCATTCGATCCCGTCAAGGTGGACTATACACAGCAGCCGGTCTACAAGGCTACCTCATCCTCATCTTCGAAGTCTACCGCATGACCTTCGACATTCCCACCTTCGACCGCGAGAACTCTGAAGGATGCGTCGATGCCCTCCCATTTGTCCTCTCACGAAGAATCGCACGGATGGTCACGGAAGATGTCGCTGCGCCATTTCTTTTTTCCGTTATCTTTTACTTCATGGCCGGTTTTGATCGCGATGTTGAAAAGTTCTTTACATTCTTTGCGATCACGTTGTTGAATCAGTATATTGCTGTTACGTGTGCTATGACGTGTGTTGCTACGGTTAGACACTTTGCTGGAGCGAGTGTGATTGCAAATCTGGTTTTTACACTGCAGAGCATGGCTTGTGGGATGTTCATCAATGTGAACAGTCTTCCTGTCTACGTCAGATGGCTCAAGTGGCTTACTTACACGGTATGATCCTACACTCACTATATACCTAATACTGACATTTGTAGTTCTACGTCTTCAGCGCCTACTGTGGAACCGAGTTCGAGGGGAGTTTCTACGATTGTCCCTTCGGCGACGAATCCGACCCGCGATGTAAACAGTACACGGGCTCATACGTGATGGCATCTCTCGGCTTCCCCAAAGACTGGACTGCCAAACCTATCCTCGTATGCCTCGCCTTCGTCATCTTCTTCGTGGTACTATCAGTCATCGGACTCCATATTCTCAAAGTCGAAATGACGATTGCTCGCGCTCGTGTTTCGGATACCGATCTTTCTGCTGGAAAGGAAAAGATGACTGCACGGTCTGTCGCAGACGTTCGAGCTATTGACCTGGAACTCAACCAATTCTCGCTCGCTTTGGATAAGAGAACGCAACTGGGGAAGAAGTTGCCGACAAAGACGATTCTTAATCCCGTGAATGCGACGTTCAATGCTGGGGTTCTGAATGTGATCATGGGTCCCTCAGGGAGTGGAAAGACATCGCTTCTCAACTCAATGGCTCTGAGACTACGGAATTCAGTGGGGACGAAGTATCGACCAGCTGGAAAACTTACCTTCAATGGCGCAGTTCCTTCGGATTCTGTTATTCGATCTGTTTGTTCTTATGTCTGCCAAGACGATGATGCACTGCTGCCATCGCTTACAGTTCGCGAGACACTTCGATTCGCAGCTGGTCTTCGTTTACCCTCGTTCATGAGCAAAGAGGAGAAGAACCGCCGGGCAGAAGATGTGTTGCTGAAGATGGGTCTGAAGGATTGTGCTGATAACCTCATTGGCGGTGAACTCGTCAAGGGTATCTCTGGAGGAGAGAAACGCCGTGTTTCCATCGCTGTGCAAGTTCTCACTGATCCTCGTATTCTTCTCCTGGACGAACCGACATCTGGATTGGATGCTTTTACCGCGAGTTCTATCATGGAAGTCCTTCAAGGTCTCGCTAACGAAGGTCGAACTCTCATTCTTACTATTCATCAAGCTCGCTCCGACCTATTCAGGGAGTTTGGAAACGTGTTACTTTTGGCGAGAGGTGGCTCGCAGGTTTACTCTGGTCCTGGAAAGGACATGCTTGGATATCTAGCTCGTCATGGATACGAGTGTCCAACACATACCAACCCAGCTGACTTCGCACTCGACATGATTACTATCGATCTTCAACAGGAAGGCAGAGAATTGGAGTCTCGAAAGCGAGTGCAGAAGCTGATCGATCATTGGAAAGAAGAGAGTTCCTCCACCATCGAGAAGGCAGCTGGTATACTAGACGAAGGCGTCAAAGGTACCCCTGAACAACACAACACCCAGACCACAACACACCGCCGCTCCTTCAACAAAGCCAACCTCTCAACTCCTGCCGAACTAGGCGCCCTCATCCGCAAACGCGCCCCGATAACAACATCCCTCCCCCTCCTCCTCCACCGCGCCACCATAAACACCTACCGCCAACCCGAGCTCATCGTCGCCCGCCTCATGCAAGTAATCGGCCTCGCCCTCGTCCTCGCCCTATTCTTCGCGCCCTTCGACAACGACTACTACTCCGTCCAGAACAGAATGGGCTTCGTGCAGGAGATTGGCGCGTTTTACTTTGTCGGCATGCTGCAGAACACAGCGATCTATCCGAATGAAAGAGATGTGTTTTATAGAGAGGATGATGATGGGGTTTATAGTGTGCATGCGTTTCTGGCGGCGTATACGATTCTGGAGGTGCCGTTTGAGATTATCAGCTGTATGATTTTTGGTGTTTTGGGGGTTATTGCTGTTGATCTCCCGCGGACTGCGACGCTGTACTTTGTTTCGGTGTTTGCTTGTTTTGGAATCGTATCGTGTGGTGAATCGCTCGGTATCATGTTCAACACACTCTTCGGCCATACTGGTTTCGCCGTCAACATCATGGGCGTGTTCCTCGCGCTGGCTAACACAATGGCTGGTATTCTCTCCATCGACATGCCAGAGCTCTTCAAAGCGTTCAACTACCTCTCCCCCATTCGGTACGGCACACGAGCTGTGGCGCCGTATTCATTAAGGGATATTACGTTTACGTGTAATGACGAGCAGAGATTGCAGAATGGAAAGTGTCCGATTGAGACGGGGCAGCAGGTGTTGGAGTTGTATAACTTTGATGTTGATCCTGTGGTTAATGTGGCGTGCTTGGCGGCTTGTGTTGTGGTGTATAGGTTACTGGCCTGGGGGTTGCTGAAGATTGCTAGGACGCATTGGAAGGGGAGGAAGAAGAGTGATGATAGTGTAAAGGGTTAGTGATTAAAGACCCTGCATCAGGAGTCGAAATAAAGGGGGAAAGGTCATGTAAGTTGACCTTAGCTGATCATAAGTATCCCGACATTACAAAGAAATATACCCAAGACGTTTCACAACTAAGGATCGACAACAATCGCTGGTCGCCCCTTAGTGCCCCATCATCCATCATCCTAAACACCAACAAGCATCAAGTATCTCAATAAGCCTTAGAAAACTTCCTATATACTGGCAGCACAACAAAGATGTGCTTCTTTTAAGAACCGCTCTCCCTTCCAAGTAACAACACGTGACATTTCCCGGTGCAGAGGCGGGGAACCTGGTGCTGTGTTGGTTGCATTGCAACGGTTTAAGTACAACCAACATGCATTTGCATATAGCTCTCACCAATCACAGCCATCGCCAAGCACGCATGTTCACCATAAGAATCAGTCCATGGCTGAAGTACTTTAATATCTCAACAGAAGAACTTCATTCAAGCCAAGATCAAAATGGCTGAGACGAACGAACAACCTGTTGTTGTGCCGGATGAGCAGGTCAGTCAGTACGTTGGCTTTTATGAGTAGATCTGACCATGCTGGTATAGGAGGACAATGACTCCACGATTGGTGAGGTATAATAGCCATCGATCCATGGCATGTCTCAGTGACTAAATGCATGGCGTATAGGATTCTGCATCTACAACAGCAAGTGTCTCTGAGTCAATCTTCAATTACCGCTGTGAAAACGGGAGAACGTACCATGCATACAAAGACGGCAGTGAGTTTAAGCTATCTCAACATCCCCAGACCTTTCTCATCCCAACTCTAGAGTACGTCCTGCCGAATGACGAGAAAGAAAATGAAAGATTAGGTACGACCTTCATCTGCACTCTACAGTCCTCCGTTTCTGATCGTACGTCCCTTCAGATCTACAGCACAATCTATTCCTGCTCACTTTTGGCGATAAGCTTGGCCTCGCGCCGCCTTGCTACCCAGACACAAAGGTGAATCGTGTCTTGGACCTCGGAACTGGGACGGGGATTTGGGCGATGGACTTTGCGGATGAACATCCTGAAGCAGAGGTACGTGCAGTTCGGATTCTCCTTGCCATACTCCGTAGATTTGGAGAGATTGACGATCTAGGTTATCGGCGTCGACCTCTCACCGATTCAACCAAGTTTGTGAGTTTCTATCCGTGCATGTGCTTGTATACAGGTGGTCTAACAGCTGCTGTTCAGCATCCCACCGAACGTGACCTTTGAGATCGACGATATCGAAGAAGAGTGGACCTACTCAAAGCCATTTGACTACATCCACAGCCGTTTCATGACATCTTGCATAAGCGACTGGAAGAAATACCTAACCCAATGCTACCAGTACACCCCCCTTTCCCACTTAACAACATCCTCTCTAACCAAATCTCAGAAACTTAACCCCCAACGGCTATCTCGAGCTCCAAGAAGCAGATCTCACCATCAAATCCGACGACGACACCTTAAAGCCCGATAACATGCTCCTCAAGTGTCTCAAGCTCCTGCAAGAAGCATCAGAGCGGTTCGGACGTCCGTATGTAGATATCCCAGCGCTAGTAGATGTCATGACGGAGATTGGGTTTGTGGATGTCAAGATCGAGAGGTTCAAGTGGCCGAGCAATTCGTGGCCGAAGGATAAGAAGTTTAAGGAGCTGGGGGCTTGGTGCTATGAGAACTTTTCGAGTGGGCTTGAAGCTATTACTATGGCGGCGCTGACGAGGGGGCATGGGTGGAGTGTGGAGGATACGAGGGTGTTTCTGATGGATGTGAGGAAGAGCATGGGGGATAGGAGGATTCATGCCTACTGGCCGATGTGAGTTGAACCCTCTGGGCATATTGTTACATTTCAGGACTAACTGGGTTTTAGCTACTCTATTTACGGGAGGAAGCCGTAGTGCAATAGTCTGACGAGAGAGCGTTGGTGTTGCGGTACCTGAGAACGTGAGGCTATGCCCAATAATGGTGTCATGCAACGTTAACTCATCTTTCTTTTTGGCCGAAGCTAACATTCCATTTCGCAATGTCACGCTATTCTTATCGGACAGTTCTTCTTGTGTGACATCGCACACGGCGTTGAAATAGACTTGGTACCTCATGCAGATCATGCAACCAAAACCTCTAGTACAGGGGTCATAGCGTCACGACATCCGATCAACATCTTGGCGTAACCAAGAGTATCCTGGACTTATAACATCACGATTCAAGATTAACGGAGCAAGCATCATGAGAGAATTTATACGTCTCAATTGATTTGCGTAGCTAGTAACTAAGCCAGCGACATAAACCATAAACTCCAATGCTCAAAGATGAGTACCTGACGTCCACCAGCAAAGAACAACAGTAACAGAAACAATGTCCAGCAACCAGCCTTTTCCCAAATCATCTTTTTAGCATGAAGCAAAATCAGCTCTTGCAGAACCAGAGACAGACAACAGGCTTCTCCCCCTTGTTTCCAGTCCTGGATGAATCCCAGCCAACCTCATCCATGGTCTTGCCGATCTCATCCTTGTCATCACCAGTGAAAGAATACCCCTTGTACCACTTGCCATTTCCTCCGCTGTAGAGCTCGAAGCAGATGTTCTTCTTCGCCGAGGGATTGGTGCACCCAAATCCCTTCAGGAGATCGCCCAGTTTCGTCGACGTCGGAACGTGCGAGGCAATAAAGGGAATCTGGGCGTTCGCCTGCAGCTGCCAAGGAGGTATATCACTCTTGAATACGTGCACCTTGGTATGGTTCGCCGGGAAGAAGTAGTTGTACCCAGGCTCACAACCAACACCACCAGAGGAGTTGGTCATTTGCGCAGCAGGCATCTTCGGATCGATCTGCGGAATGGGCTGCGCCTGGCGAGGGAGGATGTTACCAGTCCCGTTGGGCTGGTGCGCATACGTCTGCTGGGTCTGGAACCCAGCAATCGGCCCCTGAGGAGGGAATCCGTAAACGGGCTGGCCATATACAGTTGTACCAGGATACAAATAGCCGTACGCGGGGGAAGCTAGACCAAAGTTATACCCAGGACCACCAAGATGAGGAACGTACGGCTGACCCTGCGATGGGATCGGTGCACCAATGGGCGAGTAGTTTGGTCGTGAGCCTGTAGCGTCACGACCGTTGATGGGGTTCCAACCAGACATGTTGGTTGATCGTGTGGGAGAAGGGGAGGGGAGTCAGAGGGGTTGCCAGGTATGAACCCAGCGACGAACGTTCGGATCGAAAGATGCTTGCCAGAAGCCGGGGACTTGACCTTGGGTAGTTGGATCCCAAGTCGGTGGAATAGCGTATGGCGGAGATTGGTTCCAATATGGAAAGACTTGTTGGGCTGAAGGTACTTGATAGTTCAAAGCTTGGTTGTGGTGATAAGATCGTTCTTGGTAGGAAGAGAAAACGTCTGAGGAGAGTCAGAATTGTGGAAGACACAGAGCTTATATAGAGCATGCCG
The DNA here is from genome assembly GCA_013363185.1 of Fusarium secorum. Taxonomy (NCBI): domain Eukaryota; kingdom Fungi; phylum Ascomycota; class Sordariomycetes; order Hypocreales; family Nectriaceae; genus Fusarium; species Fusarium secorum. Next base: position 22,043 of record JABEEM010000783.1, read on the forward strand.
CGCATGAATGTCTGTAGCAAATCTTCAAAGGATCAGTGTTTACCTGAAGAAGCTGCCTCCTCGGTGTAACTCTCCGCCACAGAATCAGTATCACTAGACTCGTCTTCAGAGTCCGAATCGATGTCCAGTCGACCAGCGAAGATCTCAGTGCTCCAGAGGACGTTATCTTGTCTGTCGTAGAATGCACCAACAATGATCCACGCCCAGAAAGGAGATTCTCGTGAAGCTTCAAGACGTTGGGTGATGATCAGCTTGGAAGCGGGATATGGCAGCGGGACGTCCTCAATAGTCCTACAGTGAACCGGGCTTGAGTTGGACATAAGGACGAGTCTGAAAAACGAACTGAGGAGAATGACGGACGGCTGGTTGACAGGAGCAAGTTGGTAAGACGATGGGGGTGTTTATTTATGCTGCTGAGAGACAGAGATCTGGACATGATCAACTACACGTCTTGTCGATGAATCAGGTCCAAAGTAGAGGCACTGTAGGCAAGACGTCGAGTTGTTCGTGAGTATGTCCTCACAAGAGTCACGAGACTCTTGAGCTGAAAGTGATTCACCAGTCATTACGTCAACCTTGCAGCTATTCTCAAACAACGGAGATGCGGGGTACAATTGGATGAAGACACGGAGTAACGCTATTCAGGTCAACTTTGGATGTGATACGCAGCTGGCGAACACAGCCTCATGATGGTGCGTCCTGTCAGCGTGTTGTGCGTCACACATGAACTTGCCACACGGCTCGGTTGATGCCTGGTATCCAATCACTTGACTTGGTTCGTAGTGGCTGTCCGCCTGAAAATGCAGTGAATATCTGGTTCGTCAGGACAGCTGAGATGGTTGTGATCATGCATGAGATCGACAGGACATGTTGTGAGTGAACATGCAACAGCACTCAGATCGGGCGACAGGTGGTTGTGAATGGCGTTGGTCAAGAACAGTTGATGGACAATGCATAGTGAATCGATTCAATTCAGATTAACTCCGTGACGCTTTCCTGAGTATTGTAAACTGACAAAATCGACAAAAGATGGCCAAAGTCAGTTGATAAGAGTCGAAGAAATGATTGGATATGTGAAGCCGGTTCTGCTGGCGTCGATGTCGACATCAGGTCATGAGATCCAATACACATCAGGTGGCATGGAAGAAAGAGCCGCATTCTGGACGATTCGGCAACAACTCTGCCAGAATCAGTCTTCATCGCTTGTGGCCTCAACGACTCGGACTCCGCCTCCCTTCTTAGCCGACTCAATCTCCCTCTTCTGTTGCTGCTGCTGTCTCTTCCCAACCTCATTCACCAAACCCTTTAGATAGACCTCAGCCTGAACAGTAGCGCTGTACGCAGCTGGTGTCCAGTTCCAGATGTTGCGCTTATGTATATCCGCGCCCGCCGCCAGCAGCGTTCGCAGTACCAATAAGTTTCCGTTCCCGCTCGCAAAATGCAATGCCGTATTTCCTTCCACGTCCGCACGGCGGACTGCGTCGTAAGGTCCCCCTGGGACAAAGGTAAGGAGGAGTTGAACAATAGTATCGTGCCCGCCAAGGCTAGCTTCCATCACCGCATCGCGGCCTCGAATGTCGCGGCGAAGAATACATGTTTTGTCGTGCTCGCAGAGGAGTTGCACAACCTCGGTATGGCCATTGGCTGAGGCGAGCATGAGTGCTGTTTGATGGGTCTCGTTGAGTGCAGGGACTGGATCTTCGTGGCCAAGCTGTAGGAGGACTTCGCAGACTTCGCGGTGTCCTAGAGAGGCTGCTAAGTGCATGTTCGAGTTGGAGAGGCCGGATGGTGAAGAGTCGGGATTGAGGAGAAGATTGGGATGTGTCTTGAGAATTCGGCGGAGGAGAGTCGCATCATTGGCGTGAATTGCCCGACGGATGCGAATAGAAGGTTCAATCCTGTTGTTTGTTAGTCCTGAGCATGATGATCTCGAGTTGGCGCACTCACATGATGGAGGGTGATTGGTCATGACGGTTGCGCTTGGAGGTCAAAGAATCATGCCGCGCAATCGCGAAAAAAACGAAGGTCGAATAGAACAAAAGAAACGAAAGGCAGTTTACAGGCTGAAGATAGACAATGTTAATGACACGTTAGAGAAAGAAACCGCTAAATGAGGCCGTTGTTGAAGCAATGCAATGAAAGAGGGGAAGGGAATGGAAGCAAGGCAAGCAACAGAGTTGCCGTAGGTTGACGATAAGATTCCAAGAAAGCTTAACTCGAGGCCCGAAGTGCTGAGGTGCCCCCGGGGTGCAAGAAGACTTCTGACGTTAAACTGAGGTGCTAAAATAACTTAGTCTAAGATCCTCTAAACCTATACTAAATTATCCTAAGTTTACCTAAGCTTACTTAAGGCTTTTTGTCACCTAGGATGGAGGTCCTAAGTTTTATTGCATCCCCTTGGGTGCGTACGTAGTCTACTGCGCCCGCTTGCAGCAAGCAGCTCCTCATGAAACAGGCGGCGCGGACCCCACATTGCGCTGACATCCACTAACTTCAGTTAGCTTACCCACTGTTTGTTACAACATGAGCCTGGGAGACGGAGACCTCGAGAAGAGGTGCATGAGAGCAGCTGGCTAAAAGTGGTTTTGACTGGGTTTTACTTGGACTCGAGATGTAAGCCAGCAAATGATCTATTTCCCGCAAAAGTATTGGTCATCATAGTTTGTTGCTAGTTAGTATCTATCATGAAACCGTTGAAGCTCGATCGAGACCCACTCTTCTAAGCGCTGTCATGGTCTTTGGCTTGTGACGATGGAGCTTCATCGACGTACGTCAGATTTACCCTACAGATTGAGGCGACTCTTGTTTGTTTATATGGCCTTGCATCAAAAACAATTTGTTTTCGAGAGACCTGTGCTGATATTCTACAGATATGCATTTTTGTAATCTTTTCACTTTACATAAAGCTTTCCCGATCTAATCGCCCAGACCCTTTAGTCCAAGGGATATTACTGAGCCAAGCTTTGTCTCAGTGGATGGATTGTCTGTTTCTCGAAAGACAAGCAACACAAGCTTCTACTGGTCGACTTACGGAGCCGTCATGTCCCAGGCTCACACAAAATCTCATCCCATCCACAACCTCACAAGGAATCAACAACAGAACACCAAGTTCTAATCACTGAATATCAATACTATCTCATCTTATCAATATAATACTACTTTCTGACGACCAACCTCAACACACGGGCTTGATCCCCCGGCGAAGCACGCCCGGTTAGCTCAATCGGTAGAGCGTGAGACTCTTAAGAGTTCACAATCTCAAGGTTGCGGGTTCGACCCCCGCATCGGGCTGTTCCTATAAATTACATATTCATGATTGAGATGTGCTTTCCTTTTTGCGACTTTTGACAATTCCTAAGTGTCACTTGATGCTGGCAGTGTAGATGCTCGCGGGGTCTTGAGATGACTTTGTCCAGCGGGTGTTGTTCACAGACAAGTGAGAAGGGGCTCGATGTTATGTGCAAACATGGTATTACGATGTTAAGATCCAGTAAATACAAATAATTCCCTTCCTTTATTACCACCCAACAAAAAAGTTGATAGAAACCGTCTAGTTCAGTTCATGAGCTTTCTTAATGGCCTTGTTCTTGCCTGTGTCCAATACAACAGCGGGATCCTCCTCATCACCCTTCCTAGAGACCTCATTACCATTCTTCGTCGTAATCGTGGTACTGCACTCAATGTTAGTAAATAATCTCATCAGTAATTGAAGAACTCACTCTTCAGCCTTGACATCCAAGACCTTACCCTTGGGCTGTCCCTGTCCCCAGTTCCAGCTCACAGTCTCACCCTTCTTAGGTCCTTTCTTCGTGCCAGAGTCCTCACCGCCCTCATCATCATCCTGCTCCTCTTCAGCATCTTCCTCCTTCTTTGAAGCTCCATTGGACTTCTTGGACTGGCCATTGGACTGCTTCTTCTGTCCCTGCTTCTGCTCATCATCATCTTCGTCTTCTTCCTCCTCTTCCTCTTCATCATTGGACTTTGTGGACTCTCCCTTGCGAGTCTCACGTTTCTTGTTGGAACCGGTCTGGCTTCGAGTCGCCCTTCGCTTCTCGCCAGTTTGCTTGTCATCGTCATCACCTTCTTCTTCCTCGGCTTCCTCAGCGTCGTCGTTCTCTTCTTCCTTATCCTCTTTCTCTTCCTTCTTCTCACTGCCGCTCTCCTTGCCTTGAGCCTTGAGGAAATCGTGACCCCAGTTCTTCAGTGATGCGTAGGACTTGGTCTTCTTGACCTCCTCGGGGGACTTGTCGTTGTTGGCCTTTGTCTCTTGGGCGAGATGTCGTTTGCTACATACTGTTAACATCCAATTGACTAGCAGGCCGTCTGATGCCAGTCGCAATTAGTATGAGATACTTACCAGTAAGAAACAACCTTGCGCATGTGCTGGACTTGCTCATCGGTGTACTTCTCAGGTTCCTTCTTGGGGTTCTCCTTCAGGATCTCAACAATCTTGCGACCGCTGTCATGTCCGACAGTCTCGCCATTCTCATCCTCCTTTGGCCAACCAGCACTGTTGGAATCATCCGACTTGAGCCACTTCTCGAGCTCTGAGGCCGTCATGTTGACGACCTCGTTGAACTCTTGGATAACTTCATCGTTGCCCTTCATGGTTGCGGTCTTGTTTATAGATTGGATTGAAATGTGTGTGATATCGAGAGAATTGAGTAATTGCGATCAATTGATGAGAAAAACACAGATTTGTCTAAATCGTCTCCCGGGTTTTGTAACCATTGTTATTGCTTTTGGTCTCAGCCGTGTCGTCATTCCAGCCATCTCTTAATCGTAGCGTCATAGAAAAAAAAGGTACAACAATGCGTCGCAAGTAGCTTACGGTGATCGACTCAGCTTAATTAAAGTAAATTGACTCTGACATTTAAGTGCGTGCATGGTCTCAGCTGAACAAGGTTGGATCGATCTGGTGCTGTCGTCCAAGGAACGCGATCCGATCTGCTGAATGAGCGCATCATTTCCGGCGATCGATGGTTGCTTGGCTGGGAAGTGGGCCAGGAACAGGGGTGAGATGTATCATTTTTGGTCAAGCTTGGTAGGGCTTAATTGGACTAAGGGGAATGATGATGATGGAGGGAGCTGAAGGGATGAGTGCTGGACAATTGGCAGTTTTTGGTGCTCTTGTTGACCAGCAGAGAGCCATAAAATGAATCAAATGGTAAGATTTCTTGATGACTCACAATGTTCGGAGTCACCACATATATAATGATCAGATTATGAATCCTCAATTTCTATGATCATGGATCAAATCAAGCAATTGCCCCTGAATGATATGAATATATCATGATGCTGATGCTGGAACAGCCAGGCCTGAGTTTTATTTGAATCATAAGGTGAAGGAAGATAACGACAATCCTTTACTAAGCTGCGATCGGTGCCAGCCAACCTCGTAATCAATTACAGTCCAAGTAACAAAATTGAAGAACCTAGGTATAGATACCATTCTCTTGAGACTCAGGGTTTACCAAGCTCTTCTCGAGAAATACTTCCACAAAGAATTCGCGGGAGTTGCACTCAAGCTTCAGAGCTAAGTTAGGACGTGAATTAATGATGTAATTGTCAAAACAGCTTCAAATCCCCCTCGCTAAACCCAAAAGAGCGTTCAAAGTCCCCACCGCGGGGTTGTTCGGCGGCGGGAGCGGGGCCATTTTTCGCCGGGGTCGCAATCTCAGGCCGATCCAGGAGCAGACCATTTTAACATTCGCACCTTGACTCTTTTTTGTGACTCAGATAAAAAAAACATCCGACACACCAGGTACGCGATATCCTTCCTATTTTAATTATCCCCTTATAGCTCAATCACATCTTTGTTGTGCGTTCCCTCTCTTCTATGTTTTCATGCGCGTCAATTGAATCCTCTGTGAGCCTTTTCACCCGCTACACTCTTCTCCGCCACTCGCACTCAACTTTTGCAATTTGATCGCAATATCTGAGGCAAACAGCTAATTATTTTCGAAACTTCAGAATTGGCAGCTCGAGAACCGTCGCAATCATGTCTGAATATCCCCACATCCTACTTCGCGCTGAGGAGAAGCCTCTCGAGCACCGATCTTTCTCCCCCGCAGTTATCAAGACACTCGTTGATGCTGGATACCCCATTTCCGTCGAGCGATCGTCCACCGACCCCAAGTTCAAGCGTATCTTTGAGGACTCAGAATATGAGGCTGCTGGTGCTCGTCTTGTCGAGACGGGTGTCTGGCCCAACGCTGAGCCTGGGACAATCATCCTAGGCCTCAAAGAGATCCCCGAAGAGGACTTTGCTCTCAAGAATGATCACATCGTATGTCGAATCTCTGGCACGAGGACGTGCTTTTTACTGACTCGACTTAGACATTTGCCCATTGTTACAAACAGCAAGGGGGCTGGGAGAAGGTTCTCGGTCGTTGGTCTCGAGGCGGTTCAGTCTTATATGACTTAGAGTTTCTTCATGACTCTGAAGGTCGCCGTGTTTCTGCGTAAGTTTTTTTTTCCCTAGAATGAAGCTCGAAATGTGGCGATTTTGCCCCTTTTTGGAAGATGTTGAAGTTGAGGCGGTTTCGCGCCCCCACCCCGCAACCAACGCACTTAGAGCTTCGAGCTTCAACAGACAGGTTCTTATGACTAGGTCAGAAGTTCACTTTCCGAGAAGTGTTGTTCTTGCGATCCTGGCTTTGACGACCCAAAAGGAGCTGGGCATGCACGATCCCCCAGGTGGAGCTCGGAGCTTGAGCTTTATGATAGAGTCTCAAAGCATGGGTGGCTAAGCAGTATCTTTTGGAGATCTCGATCTGAACCTGAGTTCGCAAAGGCTTCGCTGGTGTTTGATCGAGGGGTTATGAGCGCTGCAAATGGGCTCTTACACCGTTCATCCACCAAAGCTCATGGTTCACGAGGCTTCACTCCGGTTTCCTGCTATCGAGGCCAAGCAGTATACATGCTGTACATCAAGTGAGGTCTTGGGAAGGTTGAGAGGTTTGCTACGGCCTTCCAAGTTGGCTTCATGCAGCCTGAATAAGAGGTCTGACGGGTGTTGGTTTGGGTTCACGCGGGTTTTGCGGGTGCTTCAACCATCGACAACTGAACTTCTCAGCGGAGCAAACACTAGATCGTCTCTGTCTCACTTGCTAACGACTCTTCAGTTTCGGGTTCCACGCAGGATTTGCGGGGGCTGCGCTCGGAATAAAGGCGCTTGCCCACCAGCTGCAGGACTCGTCCTCTAAGCTCCCGTCAGTCGAGACATTCACCGATGGCCGCGGATATTACTTGAACGAAGATGAGCTCGTCAACCAGATTCGCGAGGATCTCGCTAAGGCTGAGAAGGCTCTCGGACGTAAGCCCACTGCTCTCGTCCTTGGTGCTCTTGGACGATGTGGTAAGGGCGCCGTGGATCTGTTCCAAAAAGCCGGGGTGCCTGATGAGAACATTACCCGTTGGGACTTGAACGAGACTAAGGACCGTGATGGTTAGTTATATATGTGCTTACGTGTGTGCCTTCTATGATGGAAACTAACCTCTTCAGGCCCTTACGAGGAAATTGCGAAGGCTGATGTCTTCCTCAATGCCATCTACCTCTCCAAGCCCATTCCCCCTTTCATCAACCAAGAACTCCTCGCCAAGCAAGGCCGTAACCTTGCTGTTGTTATCGACGTTTCTTGTGACACCACAAACCCTCACAACCCCATCCCCATCTACTCCATCAACACCACCTTCGAGGACCCCACCGTCCCCGTCGAGATCAAGGACGATCAGAACAACCTCCCCCTGTCCGTCATCAGCATTGACCACCTTCCTTCCATGCTTCCCCGCGAGGCTAGTGAGGCCTTTAGTGAAGGTCTCAAGGAGTCTCTGCTCACACTCAAGGATCGCAAGACTTCGCGGGTGTGGGCTGATGCTGAGAAGCTCTTCCATGAGAAGGTTGCTCTGTTGCCTGAGGAGTTGAGAACCAAGAGCGTTTAAAAGTGCTATTTATGTTGTAGTTAAGCTGGCTACATAGACCGCAATAGAAGGCTGAAAGAACGGCCTGATTGACATATTTGGACATTTGCTTATGAGTGTGAAGGTTGAGTTGCGTTACTGTTTGCTCAACAGAAGATGTTTGAGGATATAAACCTACAGGGTAAGTACGACACAAGGGTTCTTCTTCTAATAAGTCAACAATTGAATTGAGTGAGAGTCGAGACATTAAACGAGCCAGCACTTGAACTCGACCATCTCATACGGTTAACCCCCTTAAAAACCACTCCCATCCTTAAGCCGTGTCTCTCGCCTCAACCCTTGCAGCCCAACAAGACGCATATGCATTATTTCCGAACTACACGATTGTGAAGCTGAAAAGTCGGACAACAGAAAACTGGACCACCCCACTCAATCCGAGGACCAAGCAAAAAGTTAATTGGTAGATCTTTTTGTAGGGATTTTGTAGCAAAATAGTCTGAGCAAGGATACCTGTAACATGGGTATAACTTTGCCTGCGGTAAAGTACAGAGTTGACCAATTTATGATCCATGAATTTAGCGCGACGCTAACTTGACCGAGTTCGTTGAGTTTCTCATCAGATCAGTGGAGCTCCTGATAATCGTCATCTTCAACTGCTGTTGACTATATCAAAAGGGTCTGATAGCCACGATGGCTGCTTCGGACAAGAATGATACGGTTGTTGAGTCCATTAAGGGTGATGAGGCCTCCGAGGTGACTCATTCAGGGGCTGAAGTCGAATCAGCAGTTGCTCAACCGTCCGAAGGGCGTGAAGCTTCTAAGAAGATTGAGCAAGCCACGACTGAAGCTTCAAAAGCAGTTCAACCTTCTCAATCACCACGGGTTTCACAACCACAAGTTCCGCAATCGCCGCAGGTGGCTCGGTCACCTCGAACTGGGGGACGACCTCTAGCTCCAGCTCAGGTTCAACATGCTCAGATGGTTCAGCATCAGTCTCCTCGAGTTGCTCAGTCTCCGTATCCTCAGATGCCGCATTCTCCTTATCAACAGATGCCACAGTCTCCTCATCACATGCCGCCATCTCCGCACATGGCTCAGAATCCTCATATGGGATATCCTCATCCTCATCAGGTTCCACACTCACCTTATATGGCTCACTCGCCTCATCAGATGCCTCAGTCTCCGTATCAAATACCACAGAGTCCTCATCCGCTAATACCACAGTCTCCGCATCCCCATATGCCACAAAGTCCTCATCCTCAAATGGCACAGAGTCCTCATCCTCAGATGCCGCCATCCCCGTACCTCGCACACCCTCATTATGCTCCTCAACCGGGGCATGCTCCTCCTCAAAGCCCCCTTTTTACACCCCAGGGAACTCCTGTCATGACACCTCAGCAATCTCCTCTCTTTACACCACTAGCCACTCCTCGATTCACACCAACTCCAACCCCTGGACCCCAGTCCGCTACTCCAACATCAGCACCATCAGCTACTCCAGCTCCCTCGTCAGTTGCTTCGACACCAGCACCTCACTCCGTCGCCTCAACACCCGCACCATCCTCCGTAGCATCTACCCCAGCACCAGAATCTTCCTCCATAGGCCAAGTAACATATGACATGGGACCTCCGCCCAAGAAGAAGAGAGGACCGAAGCCAAAGCCGTTGTCAGAACGTAAGATGCTACGGACTACACCGATTCTGCGAAAGGAGGCTAGTTATTCGAAGAGGAAGAAGGAGGAGGTTATTATGTGGATGCTTCATACTCGCGTTGATCGGAGGGGAGAAATGGTGCCGCCTTCTACGACGGATGCGGAGAATCACTTTCAGATTCCGAGGAGTACTATTGCTGGGTGGAAGAAAGCGATGTAAGTGATAGTGCTGATTGTGATGTGATGAAGCTGACAGTTTTACAGGCTGGGCCTTGGGCCAATTCCGAAAGTAATAACGCATGTGCACACAACGAACGCGGGCTAGAAATGAAAAGTTGAATAGACAATTAATAATTATATCTTGATCACCTCAGATTTAAGACCACTTTTCGTTTTGAACCCTGTTCATTGTCTTGTCCGCTTACACAATCGGCCCAAAGTTGAAGTGAAGTCAACAGTGTTTACGTCACCTATAAATCCGATAACCCCGCCAAAACCTCCCTTAATAACAACCCATAAGCACCCAATACTCACAATCAATTCATCCAACTCATTCTCAATTCACACGTCAAAATGTCTTCCCTCGCAAAAACAATCGTAGCAACCGGCGTTTCATCCGGCATCGTTAGCCCTCACACCCCAGCGCTTTGTAAGACAAACACTAACACATACAGGGCTTCGAAGCAATCAAACAGCTCCTCAGCCAGAGTCAACCATACAGAGTCATCCTCGGCGCACGCAACACCAAAAATGCACAGAAAGCTTACGATGAGCTTAAGTTCGACCGCGAATCTCACGGAGTCACTGTTCTTCCGCTGGAGTTGAATGATCTGAAGGGCGTCAAGTCTTTTGCGGAGCAGACGCTTGATAAGATTGGGAGAGAGAAGATTGATTACTTGCTGCTTAATGCCGGACTGGGAGGTGTTGCTGCTGAGGGCCCGGGACCCCATGGGTCGAAGTGGTGTGAATCCCATGTTGTGAATCATCTCTGTGAGTTTGTTCGATGAGTTGAATGTGATGGGAGATACTGATGATGTGTAGCGCAGCATTATCTCGTACATCTTTTGAGGGAGAAGTTGGCCGAGTCCAAGTCGAGGATCGTGTTTGTTTCGTCCGGCGCTATCCGACGAGTCTCTGATCCCAGTAAGTCACAACATGCATGCTTAAGTCTCATGTTCTGACCTCATACAGGCGTACTCGACACTGAACTCAAAGCCGGATCTGGTGCCTCCGCCAGCACGACATACTGCAACACCAAATTCACCGGCCTTCTAGGCGCACAGTGGTGGCGTCGCCAACTCGCCGGTACCAACGACGTGGTCGCTGTTTCACCAGGTCTCATCCCTGGTACAGGTCTCGCGGACCGTATGGGCATCACAGCTGATATGGCTGACGCAAAGTCGATCCCCGAGGGTAAATGTGCGTACCATTGTGTCGGGACGTGTAACTGATTGTGTGACAGGTGCACAAAGTGTCCTTGCGGCTATGACGCGAAGTGACTTCCCTGAGGATCGTGATCGGATCTTCTTGACGAGTTGGGGTGAGTGGTGGGAGAAGAGTGTTATTGAAAAGTCGACGGATAAGGAGTTGCAGGATAAGTGGTGCCCCAGTAAGGAGGAGATTGAGCGTGAGGCTGGCATTTCATCCTAGGGACTGAGTTTCGGGGCATTGACTCTGGATCAGGGGCGAGAATAAGCTTGTCAAAGAGCATACCAAGTTTATCCTAAAGTACCCCAAAAGGTATCTCAGTAGTTTTGCAATTTAGGATGAGAGCCCCAGGTTCTCTGCACTTGATCTACGGTTGGATTTAAAAAGCTTGTGAGGTAGAACTGCCTCTCAATGAGAAGAGTCAATGGACCACAGGGAATAAGCATGTCTCACATCAAGAATGCGAACTTGAACGTGAAGCGAATGATACCAGAAACAATGTTGGACTGGTTTCCTTTCCTCCAATGTCATCGAAGAGAAGAGCCAGCCCGTCAAGATGGTGTCTATCTAATGCCTGGAGAGATAGATGCTGAACACCGGAAGCGATGGATCGAGCGGGCTTACATGGCTCAAAGTGACGGTTCCAAGAGCGGTACAGCAAATCCTACCGGTACTGTTATTTCCCTAAGTAAGGGGTCTCCAACAAGGTTGAGGTATTACAAGAACAGCCCTGGCCTCGTTGAGTAGAGTGGAGGGCAATCACCCGCTTTCAGTAAGTCAACTTGCAGATATGATCAATTTGTCTGCCTGTGTTTGGATGGCAGATGTGACCCCAATGGAGGTCTCCCACAAGAAGCAAGACAGTATATCCCAGGCGCATTAAACCAAGCCATATTAAGACAAATTCAGTGCTACTTAGCGATAGAAGTCTAACTTCCAAGGACTTAGATTCCTTTGGTAAATGGGTTGAAAGTATCTAGGCGGCATGCTTTGATGTGTCTAAGATGTAAAAGGTCAAAGTACCGATAGACCACCCAAGGTACCTGAGGCAGACTCAAGAAATAGTGTATAAACTTGGTTAGGTAGCAAATATCCGAACTGATTGACTAAATCTGACCGATGGGTAAGGTACCTAGATAGCAGATTCCATAGTAAACTATAAACACCTTCTTTAAAGAGGCGAAGCCGGAAGGTGCCCTTCTCACTGCATTCTCAAGTCACTCTTCTGTGTGCAGCTTTGCCTAACAATCATCCAAAACTCCTCTCCCCCTCCCGCTACCTATGGTAGTGGCATTTGTATGACAACATCCAACTGCTCTAGATGCTGGTTATCCTTCACTTTAACTTTACAGTACTCCATTAAGAAATATCTCACATCGCGGCGGAACAATCATTCTGAAGTCGATTATTACAGTCCTTGCTATAAATTTCGAAAATTTCTGGCCTGGATTCACTTCGATGCAAGATAAGGATTTGGGATCATTTACAAATACAAACAACAATACCCTCGATCGAGTTGCCGATATGCCAAATCCTGACATCTTTATGGAAATGCCTAACCACGATGCATTATCTTATACCCATATGACATAAGTTTAGTCATACAGAATAATTAGCTTTAGATTATTATAAGGATTAATTTCCTAAACCTGTAATAAGTTTAAATAGACTAATTAAAGATTGTGGCCTGGTAAGACTCGAGGCCAAGGTAGCATATAAGGAAGTTTACTCTAGAGGTGCTGAATACTAGGAGTCCTTTCTCGAGCGGCTTTTCTTAGCTCAAGCACGAAGAGTTCACGAATAGCATGGTCAATTTGCTTTTGGTATCACTGCTCACATAAGAAAGACAAGCTTGTCCGGGCTGAGATATCACGGGGAAAGTCCCGGCCTCATGGAGGGCTGTCAGAGAAGATCACCTTGCTTCAGAAGATGAACTTGCCGGTATAATTATAGCATATGTTAGTGTCCAAACGGTAGTGGCAATTATAAGGATGATCCGATATAGATATCACCAGAGTTTGAGTATCATACTTGAGTTAACAGTGTCTGATTGTGCTTCATCCCATTTCATCCCTCCCCTATGTCTGGACCATGAACAGTCCCTCTCTTCATCGTTAACACTGATCATACACTTGCACACTCAATATCAAGAGACCAACGGCGATATTCTATCCATTCTTCTGTCACTGGCAGCTGTGAGCTATGAACCACACTGCCCGGCACAGTGGCAGCCGAACCACGGCCCATGCATGGCCAATCAATGGATCCGTCCAGTGAACTAAGGCCAGGATGGAGGCTATTCACTGTGAATCATTGCTGAACAGCTGTAATTGTTAGGACCAATCTCAAGAGCAGTGGCCATTTCCCATACCTATAAAGCTACCAGCTTCTCCCTCAATCCTAAATCTTTCATCCTCACCCTTCAACCTTTTCACACTTGACATCGCATCACCACAACTTCCCTCAACTACAACAACAAACACCATCCTACCTAACTCGATCATCTCTTCCTTCAGAGACATCTACCATCATGAAGCTCATCGCTTTCCGTAAGTCTCCTACCTCCTCCAACAGCATGACCTCTCTAACCATCGCAGTCCTCTTCCTCCTCGGCCTCGTCAACGCTGGAGTTGTCCGCACTCCCGCTGGGGCTACCACCCTCACCACTGAGGCTACTATTCCCGTTGAGGCTATTACCCCTACCACCAAGACCACCACTCCCGTCAAGGCTCCCACTCCCGTCGCTACCCCCGACGCCTTCGTCGCCAAGGGTGAGAAGATGGCCTCTTGCAACATCCAGTGCGCCTTCTGGTACCAGAAGTGCTACTACCGCCCTTGGGGCTACACCTGTGATGACAACGGTCTGTTCCGTCGTCGCGGATGGAACGCTGACTGTGAGAAGAACTGCTGGTGCAACTGCGATTCCAAGTAATCGTGACAAGATCACTGGGGTTGAATCCGGATCGGAATGATAAACGGATCACAATGAAGACGAACGGAGATTAAAGGAAGAAATGGTGGTTGACTCGAAGTTACCCTGTCTATGGGCTCGAGAATGATGTTTTGTTTTGATACTCAGTCGCTCTGTTGAGCTGGACTTTGATCAGCGGTGGCTTAGGCCCACTAGCTAGAGAAAATGTGAACTCCTTTCGTCTAAAACTTGATATTGAACTGTAAGATGTGACTTGTGACTGTATTTGTTGTGATGATGTGAATGACCCAGCCTTCAGAAGCGAGCACTGCCGTTGAGCCTCCACTCATCATAGCCAATACGTAGCCCCCGACAAGCAACTGGAATACAGGTGAGGCCGGTTACATAAGTTGCAAAAGAAAAGTTCTCCAGAACCGTGATGTGTTTTGTGCTAGTATTGTCCAATGTGGCCAGTGTTCACCACGGATCTTTGTTCCGGTTCATTTAACAGAGCATGAAATGACGAATCACTTGTTCAACATATACTGGATCTGAAAGCAATTTATTCTTCCATGTTTTTATCCAAAAGTTCTTTCTATTCTAATCCTTCGCAAAGAAATCACGGGTGTCGTCTTGATATCGACATCACCAAAGATCAAGTACTTTTTGTCTGACCTCACTTCTCCGCATCGGCATCGCTCTGTGAGGTACCCGGCACCGTCGTCATCGCATCGTTGAACACAGGACCAGGGTGGCTGATGCACAATAAGAACACTGCAATGACAATAAGCCTGAACAGAGTTAGTAGGCATCATCAACAAAGGCACTTGCAACTTACACTCCCTCAAGACCAATGAACAATCCCTCATCCGTGATGAGATCCGAGTTTCGATACCCCTTGCTCAACTCATAGCATCGGAACGCACATCGCGCGAGAATGAGAATGACGGCAGCGCTCAAGAATCCGAAAAAGACCCTCATGCGTCTCCCCATAGCGCTGGCATTCCCACTGTGGAAGTATCGCCAGAGATAGTCGCCGAGAAGAGCGCAGAAGAAAACGAGGATGACGACTTGGAGGGATAGACCGGCTAGGGCGATGTCGATACCGGTTTGGCTGGAGCCCTGGCTGACTGTTGACAGTGCGCCGCCTGCGGCTTGGAGGACGAGACAGACGACATCAGCAGGGATGAAGATCCACCAGACGAGTTCGGGTCTGAAGCGGGAGACCTCGGGGGCAAAGTATTTAATACTGCGTTGTCAGTAACACCGTGATCTTGGGGTAGGGGGACTTACGTCTTGGAAAGAGTTACGTAAATAGCAGCTGTGTAAAACACAGGACCACTGGTGATAAACACAATCTGGACCATGAATCCACCAAAGTTGAAAGGGTTATTATACATGATAATCCTTCCAATGTATCCAATAATCTCAAACAAACAACCAATCATCATGAAGCTCATGTAGAACCACTGCTTCCACTTGATGCCCAAAACAAGATGTGTCCCCATGGCGATGGCGAAGAGGACGATGAAGGTGATGTTCGCGGCAAGCGAAGGGCGGTATTGATAGACGCTCCATTCTACGGGACATAGAGCGAGAGTGCAGTTTGCGTCGGGGCCAAAGACGACCAAGTTGTCTGGCAGTACCTGCGACATGATGGCTGCTGAGTTGATGTTGAGAGTGAGAGGTTGAGGTGAGGGGAGGTGAGGGGTGAAGAGAAGAGATAAGGTTGATGGAAGTCGGCCAGGAGTGGAATAGTCTTTTGGAGTCGGAGGATTGTTTTACTTTATACATCTCACCTCATCCATTTAACCCTGCACGTCAGCAGCCAAACCAACTCAAATTGTCTCAACACCGCGTATAATACCACCCTCGAATGACTATCCAAATCCATCACCAACGCCAAGCTTCAGCCCTGCGACAAGCGAATCCGAACTCTCGGCCAATCAGAACCCCCGAGCGCTATCAGATCCAGTAAATTGAGTCTCGGAAGCTAGAATAACACCCCTGTAGCGCTAAACCTTTTAGGGGAACGCTTTCGAGCTGTCCAAGTTGTTTTTGGGAAGGCCTTTCGAGGTGGGATGGTTGGTACGTCAGTTTAATGACGGCTTGATGTTGTTTTGTCCCTGAAGGAATGCGAATGCGAAGGCATTTCAGACTTGATAACGGGTGATGGTATTTGCTTGGCTTGGATGAACCATTTGTAGTTTGAGGATGTTATGGCAAATACCTAGCCTCTTTAAGGTTGAAGCTGGTGATGCGTGCGTGTAGACATGACATTGATGGCCAGCAAAGAAAGCTCCAATGCACACTTCAACGGTGAGCATGTTTCATAGCGCGTAATACGGCAGTGATTTGTCTATCAGCGCATCTACCGTAGTCATGTGCAGTTCTTAGTGGATGCTATCCACAATCCCCAACTCCCATTACTCGTACGTCAAACAACCCTCATTGGTCTCAGTCCCGAAAACAACGCTCCCCAGCCGACGATCAACAATTTACGGTTTCATAAACGTAGTATTAGCCAAGATCTATCTTACTTTTATCTTGACCCCATATGGGGTCGTCGTCATCTGTAAACGAATTTCCATCTTTTAAGCATAATCCTTTGAAGGATCAGCCGCGGTTCGAAGTTATCCCGCTTGACGCTTTTAGCCCCCGAGCTTGGTGCGACGTTGACAACGAGGCGTGGCGCAGGTCAGGGACTAGACTAGGGCCTGTGAACTACGAAGAATGGTGCCTTTTATGATGGGGCTGTTGGACAACCTTGTATTCCAACGGCTTTGGCTTGTAGAGATTTTGACCTTAGCCGTTAAGGGTAATAATCTTATATGAATGCTTCTGTAGATATCAACGTTATCTATAGTGCTAATTAAGCCCTGCTATCTTGATACTACTATTACCAGATACCAATACTAACATATGTCAATACATCTATAACCATGATGAGCCTTTACTTCTAGCAGGGGTCATATTACCAGTTCTTTCCGCGATGTAGAAAGGATAATATTAGATTATTATAAGGCTAAACTTCTAAAAACTTATGATGAGTTTAGACTAGACTCGTCAAAAATTATGGTCTGCCAAGACTCAAGGACAAGAGCAGAATACCAAGAAGTTACTCCAGTGTCTGAGGCTGAGGGCTGAGGATTTCAGTCTGATTGGGTAAGTTCTGATGCCTTGAGTGCATGTAATGCGGAGACTGGATGCGACTAAACAATCCTTCCCCTACCATCAGGGTCTGATGGCTCGATCTTTCACTCAACGTCATCTAGCGAGACCTCCGGAAGGTCTTTGCACGCTCATAGTGTCTTGACTGCATATGAAAAGCTGCAGCTAAGTAGTTCTTCCCCTGACGGTGCCTGATGGCCCACCCCTGTCAATATCTTGACACATGGGGATGATGTCTAGCTCGAAGTCACGCGAGGCTGCAGACCAACGACCTTGGTAAACAGAGAATTGGCGGAGTCCATTGCAGCGAGCATCGGATTTCTTCTGCTCGATTTCCCGCGCTTCTGCATTCTCACAGTACCGAGAGGACAAGACTTCGGCACATGACCAAGCCTCAACACGATGTTCGGACTTTGTAGATTTGATCGTGCTAGTGATGTCCTCGCTTAGTACTTTGGCTGTCATCGCTTCGATGTAGCGAACAGTGGCTTTGCAGCCATAACTGCAGCCGCTGGCTTGAACCGGTCTGCTTACATACTGAAGGGCAGGCCTATATGCTCCAACGCATCCCTCAGAGCTCATGTGACTCAAGAAGTCACCAAGGGGGTACGAGCTAAGATTGCTTACTTGATGCCTCTAGCATTCGGATCGAAGAAATGCAATTCGCTCAAGGTAGGTTGTTTGAAAGATGTGATAGAGAGTACCGAGACAAAGCGTGAGCTCTTCGCACGTGTCTTCAGTTACGGGGAGGCTCAAGGCTGAGAGACTCTGTCGGATGGATTAAGGTGTCCGTAGGCGTGATCCCTGCACCCTTGCTTCGTCATGCCCACGTGTGCGTTTCTTGCTATGAGTCGAGTTGCGAGCGTCGAACCCAATAGATAGAGGCTTTGCATCCGTAACGACATGCCACAGCCCTAATAACATCGCTTTCATATATAAACCAAGGCCAATCAGTTCCCAGTGTTGCCAAGAGGAATAATGTTGCTCCCAGACCACGAGTGTTGAAGGAGCAGCAGGGGCCGCCTTACTCTTTCGAAAGAGTGGCAGGGACTGTGATGCCTCCGAGAGCAAACTCGAGCCACGCTCTATGTGATTCATGGAGTGAATATTGTGGTGATAATACATTGGTTGTGAGTTGTTGATAGTTCTAAAGAAAAGTTTGCATTCCGTGGAAGTTAGCCAGTATATACTGGCCTCTTCAGACTCCGATGTCCTGTTCGAGCCGAGACGAACCTATCTATTAGAGACCCAAAAGTTGACTGGCTGAAGCTCTCGGCATCCACCATGTTGTGCTTGGTGGTTAATAGTATGCCAGGGCACATATTCATAACGCTTTTAGACTGTCAGTATTATGAAGCGCCATATTACCATAAGTTGAGGTTTCGTTAGTATATAGGACCCGCTTACCTGGATCTATATAAGTCGCGCGCAGGTCCACGAGAGAGTCTGTATATATACTGATTCTAGGAGCAGAACTGAGTGAAAATGCCCTTCAGGCCCAACATCCTTTCCAGAGACCCCGCAAGCCTGGGCCTTACGGTCGAGGGGCTTCTTCGCGCCCAAGAGTCGAACCATTGTATGACTTGGGTTCTCAAAGATGTACTGTCATATGATGTCGTGCGGCTTGTATATATAAATGACATGAGGATTACATGCCATTCTAACAGAACTTCTGGCAGCATGAGAAAGTGGGCGTCGATCGTCATAACTTGTGAACCATATGATGTCCTAGAGCAGTGTTTAATTTGGAATATGATATATGTTGCGGTCTGGTCTGGGATCAGCGGTGCAGAAAGTAGGTGCCATTCCCAGGGAACAGGTTGCAGGGCAGAAGAAGTAAAAGAGATTGGGAGGAAGAGGATAGGCAATTTATAGTAGAATTTAGGACTTGTTTATTCATCCTTCTGCCTAAATTGTTTCTATTAACACAGACAAGTTTAATAACAATATTTGAAGTTACTCCGTTGCTAGCAACTCTTATCAACAACACCGCCCGCTTTCTGCAAAACACGAGAAACCTTCTCTGGAATGTTTGCACTGCAAGTAGGCTCGATTGTCTTCAGTTTTACAAGTCGTCACAGCTTGGTACCTTTGTGTTACCAGGAAGGAAGAAATGGACAAAGCCTTTGTTACGGCTGTGAAACAGGATATGTTGAAAAACTTGCCTCTTCAGGCAAAATGGGTCCGCCTTGTTAGAAGATCACTTGCAAATAAAGATCTATTGTCTTTGTGACTATCAACAAACAATAAGCAACATGTTGTTTCTCCAACATCTGGCAGCGAGGAGGCCGAAGAAGTCAAATCGCTTATTAGCTACCGCAAGTTGAGAAGCACTCGCATATGCCCCTTCATGTCAATTCTCCACTATCATCTTTTCCATAATTACGGCTCTTTGTTGGCGCGCTGCTGCTCTATAGTCCTTGCAGTGTGAACAATCACAGTTTGTTCTCGCCGATATGTTCCCCTGAACTAAAACAGGAAGAGTTCATCTGATTTTAGACTATTATGTGGAAAAATTCACAAATCTTAGGATAAACTTAGAGTAGACTGGTCAAGGATTAGGGTCAGGCGAGCCTGAATAAGAACATGCGTGCGTCCAGCGAGATTACTTGTGCCGTCAACCAGGGAGACGATAACTCCATGTCCATGCTATTTGAGACCAATGACAGTGAAGTAAGCTATAACGTGACTCAAATATCAAGGTATGGATAGTGGAGTGTGCCTAAACCACCTACCTTCCAGTATATCTGCCAGTGGCAGTTGTTGTTCCTTCACTTAGTCGATAGCAGTGGCATCAGATCGAACACGCTGGTACCCCGTGAATCACAAGACAGGCTTTGGCGTAGAAGCAGAAATCCATTGAACTTCTTCTCTACCAAATCATGTACCCCCTGGCTTGACATCTTTCTTTAACACTCAACAACAACGCCATTCTTTGCAAAGATCAACAACTTAGACAACAGACCTCTTATCACACTCAACATTCACTGTAGTCTGCATCAAGATGCCACCACCTCCTCGGTTTACGTCAAGCTACACCCCAGCGGTCCTTCCTCGGCTATCCATCTTCCATCAGCAGGAGGAGTCGGTCTCTGAATCAGAGTCGGACAAAGAAGAAGAAATTACGCAGGCGGACTCGGAGAAGGAAGAGGAAGACTCCGATGAAGACTCAAGTACAGATTCAGATGAAACCTCAGAGGAGGAGTCAGATGAGGAGATCACAACTCAGCCTTTGGACAGCGCAGACGAGTGGAATGCAGTCTCATTTGAGGAAGACAGCAACGATGGCAGTAGAGACAACGAATATGACAACAACGTCGAAGAGACCGTCCCTGAATCCGTCTGTGGGCAACTCACCAGACGGCTCGTCACAGCAATCCACAAAACCCAGTATGCTGCAAACGATGTCCGGGCTTTCATCGATTCCGGCTGCTAGATGCGGCAGGTCGAGGGCGAGAGACCATTCACATGCTCTGATTTCGTCGCCCAAGCGTTTTATATCACTCAAGCTTGCAGAATGCTACACGGTGACGTCCTAGCTCTTGGCGATAGATACCTTGATGCTGAGAGCATCCTCGACGAAAATAATCCTCTAGTTGCTGGAGAGGAAGGCTACAAGAGCATCCGGCACTTAGTCACTGTTTTGAACATCAACATCCACCGTCTGATGCTCCTGATTTCCCCTCTTGACGGCGAGATAGGCCCCTGCGAATATCCCGGTTTTGTTCCCGCGGTCTCCCTCAGGACCGTTCGTCTCTGGTGTATGTTAAACACAAAGGACGTCCGTGAGAAAATCTTAGGCCTCGATCGCTCTGCTTTTAGGCCATTCACTGGTAAGTTCATCATAAACTCATCAAAGTTTCACAAATCTTTTATGAAATGATCTAAACTTTTCTCATCTCTTCATCAATTATCCTAACCTCATCTAAACCTTCTCATTACTTATCCTAAACTTACCTAAGTCTCTTCATCACTCGTCTAAGCTTACCTAAAGCTTACCTGATATTTTTATGACTTATCCTAAGATTTCCTAAGTTTCTTTCATCCTCTATGACTCGATGTACTAACCTTCTGGATAGAGAGTCTCGCAACCATGATCAACGTGGACAGCGCCAGCAGCGGGTTACATCCTAAAAACACGCGGGGAATCTTAAACAACCATGGAGATATTCATTCGGTTATCCCCTACGTCAACCATATTTGCTTCGGTATCGAATTAAATGAAGATGATAGAGCATGCCCTGTCCATCTGTATTCTCATGCTGGCGACACCCAAGAACGTCTAGCCTCATGGCCAGAATTCAACAGAATCCGCCTGGCCGCTCGTGATGCCCACATCGGTGCGCCTCATGTAGAAGCATGGCTCAGATATCACCAGGACCTCCAGCGTTTGGAAGAAGAGGCCGAGGAAGTTGGCTTGGAGAAGTCCGTGGTACGAGTGGCATTTTCTCGGTTCGCTCTTAAGGGCATCCCGATCCCTGAGACGATTTCAGCACTCCCAACGTGGGATAAACTTGTTAAACCTCTTCGGGACGTCAGTCAGCATGTCGGTAGCGCGTTCATCGAAAGAAAGGGTGAAATCTTCATCGTGGGATGCTGTCACGGATGTAAAGCATCCATTCGTTTTGATGAGACGATGGCACCAGAGGAGTTTGAGGAAAACATCGTCTACCAAGCTGATAAGTTCAAGCTTGATGTTCGTTTACAGAACGCACATTCCTGTGCAGAGGTTGTGTCATCACATTATTGCAGCATGGAATGCATGAAACAGGGTTCTAGCGCTTGATTGCCGACCTAACTACCTACTCTCTCCTCTGTTCTGGCTTTGTCGCCCTCTTTCATTAATAGTTCAGAGGCTCCCTATACTGCCACCAACCAGACTTATGTCCCCTTTTCCTTTTTGAAGAGGACGTCCTCGATTCTTTGACAATTCTACCTTAGATGTGGCAGAGGGCCTGAACCCCGGATTCACACAGGAAGTGAAGCAGACGGTGGCTCGACGTTTATTTAGGCGCTACAAGCAACAGAGTAATGACAAGCATCTTGAAGGGTGTCGTGAACCGAAAGCTCACAAGTCCCTGTCCTGGATTCCACTCCCAATCGCGATCAGCCATCAGCTCCGTATGTGGGCTCTATATCAGACGATGATCGATAGCAACGGGCGAGGCATCGTTTGGCCGACTTTTTTTCATTGATACTTATCCCCTCCGATTCTTGGGAACTAAGAAATAGTGATTATGTTTGTAAGGAAGAGAATATATTAGTTTACTGTTTATCTTACTTGGTTTGTTTCGGGTCCTTCGCAAGACTTCAAGGTGAAGAAGACATGCAGCTTCTACCCAAAGGAACATTCCGTCCATTATGCTCTCTTTCTTTGGTGAGCAGATAACATGAGTGAAGGGGCAGTAAGCTCGAAATGATCCATCTGTCCTGCACCACACCAGACGTTATAAAGATTCTTCCCCTATATAATGTAATACTATTGGTTTCTGCGATTGACGTAACGATGAGACATTCAGCATAGTGACTGAACTCCTTGTAGCCTGTTGACCAGTGCCCTGAGCTATGGCGGCAATGTCCCTACCGGTTCCTGACCACCCTTCGGGACGCCCAAGACATGATGTTGCGAGTACTCTCGATCTTTGAACGTAGTCTTGAATATTATTTTTGGGTTACTCTTGTGTCTACTAACTTGATGGTCGATTTTGATAATCTGACGTCTGATTCTCTGGTGGTACGTAATTATTTTCTGACTTTAACATGTCGCTCTAACAAGTTTTTATGTGTTTTAGAAAGCTTGGTGACTTACATTATACCTGGATTCAGTTCTACGTCATCACAGAAATTAATGTATTTTGAGGAATGAATCACTTTATTTGGCCTTCTATCTAAAGGTCTCTATACTAGGGCAGACAGTGGACAAGAAGACAAACTAGAGTGTCCAAGTGTCTACCAGCGTGGAATCTTATCAACACGCAAATTCAGAGATCTTTCAAGGCCATTTCCCACGGTTCTTTGTCCACCAGGCATTCTCTTTCTTAGTTGTCAATTTCCTCGAGCTCACATGCAGGGATGAGTGTAGGTCCATCCAGGCCGTAGTTCCAGATCTTTGCATTGACAATCTGGGATTCTTCAGACGAGACAACATCAAACTCAAACTCGCGCTTATAGGATCCCATCTCCTGAATGCTATCGGCAATCTTGGCAAACCAGAAAGAAGAATTGCTCTTGGGGTGAGGATGCCCAGGAGCATAGTGCTTGAGGAAGGGGCCTCGCTTGCTAGCCTTCTTTTTGTTCTTGTGCGACTTTCGCTTTCCGGTATAGTCATCCTCAAACTTCTTCAGCTTGGGTTTAGCATTTGGATGGTGGAGCACGTAGACTTCGCCAGGCTTTCCTTTTGGACTGAGTCGAACAACAACTGCGTATCCGGTTGGGTTCCATTTTCCTCGTTTGTCGTCATTGGGATTACCATCACGAACTTTCTCCCATTCCCCAGTATAGGACCAGAGAAGTCCGAGCTGAGCAAAGATAAACATGTGGGGATCATGCTCGCCAGTCGCGCTCACGGAGGCGTCCATCGGTTTCATTGCAAATGGGATTGTTGTTCTGAGGTAGCTTTTCTTTCTGCAGATAGTGTTAAACACAGATGACGGGCCGTTGTTGACTCCTAAGCCTACACCTCGCAGTGGTTGGAAATCTTCGTTAGACATGGTAGAGTCAGGCGTGTTCACCTGGGTGATATCAATGCTGTCTATCAAGAGGGGAGAGTCTGGCTGACTGCTGGCGGAAGTCGAGAACGAGTACGAAAGTGTCGTGCTTAAAGACAAGCTTGGACCACTGCCGGCATCGAATGAGTTGGTGGAAGATGAAGATACTCGAGACGAAGGAGAGGAGTGGGGAACATGAATGTTCATGGCGAGTATCATGTTGCCCACGACATCCGGGCTAGGGTCGGTGTACTTAGGCTCAAGGAAGTCGACCATCGGTGTGAAAGCGTAGCCGGTGAAGACACCGCCAGATTTCGCTTCGCCAATGGCAACAAAGGGTTTCGGGTAGACCTGGATATTGCGGGAAAGTTTCTCAACCTCGTCGATGTCTAAAAGGTTGGCTTGAGAGACTATCTCGATGAAGTCCTCGGTGCTTATGAAGTATGTCATCCTGTCGTGCCAGCGACTATTCCACTTCAATGACCATTCAATGTACTTTTCGCGGTCGTCGGGGTCTGGCCATGCCTCTCTCATGAGCTTGCTGTGGGCACCCCATTCAGCATCCTGATTTTGGGTGTCGAGAATCTTTTTCACGTTCTTCTCCTCCCAGTCGTAGAACTCCCGTTCTTGAGGAGACCAGCCGGCCATGATCTCCTTGTCGGTTTTGGGAAAGGGCATCGTGGCTGATTGTTGCGGTATGACGGACAATATCGAGCGAGAATGTCAAGTCTGGTGTGTCTGGAGGGAGAGGTTTGTGGCAAGTAGTGTGAGAGGGTGACCAAGTTCTTTATCTCAATCAAAGGCGGTGCGTGTACGTGAGAACTGAGTTTGGCGAAATACAGTTCAGATGACTCAGAAGCGCCTCGTGTGCAAGGAAGGTTCACTCTTGCGCAGCAAATGAATGAAGTGAAACCTTTAAAAGGGTAGGAAAGGGAATAGAAAGCAAAAGGTTAGCGATCTCTGTATAATTATCTAGAGATTCTTTTGTGTTGGAGGTGATGATTTGAAGAGGAGAAAAGAAGAGAGTTACGTTGGTCAGAGAAGGTCGAGGATAAGGCAGCGTTGGAGTGAAAGAATGCCACTGTCAGATTGAACTTAAGCTTTGTGTAACGCTCCTACTCTGCGCATGCCCGCGCTAGAAACTAAAGTGTCACTGGCAGTGAGTGGTTCATTGTTCTCCTTTTGACACTGGCAAACGATGCTCTAAAATTGGATCCACAGGGAGCTGAATCCCTGTAAAACCTTTCGATTGGTTTACGATAGTATTTGATGCTCTGATTCAGAGCCTTAAGTCTTTGCACCTTGGCGGCATTGTTTGAGCAGTAGACGAGCGAGATGCGTCGAACTGTGGAGTTCAAACGAACATCTGCGCCCAAGTTTCAGTACCTACAGAATGATATAACAGGATATTATTGGGGACTCGGGTCTGTCCAAACTCTGTAACACAAACACTACACTACAACAAATTACCAACATACATGTTACGCAGTCTCAGCATGAGTCGTCTCCCTCTCCTCAAGCTCCCCCTTCAGACCACCAGTGCGCTTCGCCTCCTGAACCTTCTCATCAAACCCGCCACCAGCCTTTGCACTTCTCCAAGCAGGGACATTACTCTCAAACAAAACATCAACTTCCTCAAGAGTCTTGCGTGCTGTTTCGGGATAAGTCAAGAAAGCATGGAACGTCATGGCGATACAGAATGTTCCGAAGATCATGTACGTCTGCCACTGGATGTTTGTGAACGATGGTGGGACAAAGAAGGCGAGTGCCAAGTTGAAGCTGTGAGTGCACATGTCAGTCCATGTAATTGATCTGGTAGTTGGGGGAGGGACTTACATCCAGTTACCAGAGGCGGCGAGACCAACACCCTTGGCTCGGTACTTCAAGGGGAAGACTTCACTGGCGTAGATCCATGCAACGGGTGCCCAGGTAAGGCCGTAGACGCCGACAAAGATGTATGCCAGGGCGATGACTGCTTTGGCGGGAGCTCCTGAAATGGCCCAGGTAAGAATGTCGTTACCTTCGATACCGTCAACGGGGTACCCGTGAACAGCCATGACTGCTCCGCTGGTAAAGTGAAGGACACCACAGATCAACGCTCCACTGATGAGGAGAGGTCGGCGGCCGAGACGATCGATGTACGGAAGAACAATGCCGGTTGTTACGAGGAAGATGACGTATTGGATGATGGAGGATGTAAGAGCGGTGTTTCCAGTCATTCCCGCCATGTTGAAGATATAGACGAGATAGTAGAGCATGACATTTCCACCCCTGGTCATATTAGCAGCTATTCCCACGGGTTTCATGGTTATACTTACAGGAGTTGCTGCCAGATCTGGACACTCACACCAACAACAGTGCGTTTCCAGACTCCAGGCGCAAAGAGGCCAAGATAGCCGATATCCTTGGACTCACGGGCGATTCGTACAGCTTCGCGGACCTCTTCCATCTCGGCGATCACAACAGGACTGTCGAGATCACCGCCAGCGTGGAGGTGGGCGAGGTTGTAATGCGCCTCTTCCCAACGATCGTGCTGAGCAAGCCATCGAGGTGACTCGGGGAAGAAGAACAAGCCCACGAGGAGGATGAAGCCTGGAACGGCTTGGACTCCCCATGCGATGCGGAAAGCAGCTGGTCCATCAACTCCAACAGAGCATCCGTAAGAGATGAGATACATGATCAAGATACCTGCTAACATTAGCACAAATCTTTGCCAGAGGATGTCGTCGAACTCACCCCACTCAATAGACCACTGCTGAATCCCAACAATTCTCCCTCGAATATCCGAAGGCGCAAGTTCAGCTAGATACACAAGGACCTGCGAACTCGTAATACCAACAGCCACACCGCTCACAACACGGCCAACAATGAGATGTCCCACGTTCTGCGCAGAACACTGAAGAACAGCACCCGCGATCCAGAACAGACAAGCGATCATGAGAGCCTTTCGTCGACCGAGCTTATCGGCAATACCTCCTGCGACGAGAGCACCGACGAATGATCCTGCTGACATGGAGGCCGTGATGCCGCCCTGCTCGGTTGAGTCTGGCTTGTTGAAGTAGTCGAGATATTGGTCGGAGCCGATCCAGGCGCTCATGGAGCTGATGTCGAAGCCGAAGAGCATGCCGCCGATCGTGCCAATGGCAGCGAGCGCTGTATGTATTAGCTACAAACCCCCATCAAAGAAGAAGTAACTGTACCGTAGATGTTCCAGATCCTATACATGATGGATGATGTGAATGAACTGCAGTCTCTTGAACGGCAAAGTCCTCAGTCGGGCTGGAGCTGTTCTTTATATAAGAGCACCCTCAGGAACATCGTCAGGGATGGCGTGGAGAAGGTTAGAAGCGCGCGAGTGAGGGTTTGCGATGTGATGGGGGCCCGCTTAACGTCATGCACTCGTGGAGTTTTGCCCACGGGGTGATCGTCGCTTTGTGGGTGATGGCGTTGGTGGGCTTGGCTTGGCTTGGCTTGTGAGCTTGGCCTTGCTTTGATGAAAAGTGGAAGAACTTGCTTCATAATACGAAATCCTAAGTTTTGACTATTGCGCTCAAGAGTGAGTGAATCACGATACATTTCAGGCTTCGCATCGTGAACACACTTCTAACAATAACTTCACTTTCCCTTCTCCGCGGTGACGCAGTATACATTACAAACAGTGTTTTATTCACTTACCATACCACGTGAGTCCAAGATTCGATACAGTACCTCAGCGGAAATATGAGCGGCTCCGCGAACAGACGTTCCAAGAAATGATATCATCGAAAAATCAACATGGGGGACCCTGCCAGTATGTCACATTGGGGTACTCCAACAGCGCCATAACCGTGCAGAGTTGACATCCGAGATACGATTTCTCGAAAGACTCTAGAAGCCTTGGCCGAACCTGATTGGAGCGCATGTTATTCTGTTGGAGGTGTAGCAAAGCAATGATCATCGCTGCGTTTTGTGTGTGTGCCTGATTTCGAGGCTCCACTGGCTCCTGGTTGCATTCTTGGGGATTTGTTGTTACTGATCGAATCATGCTTGTTTCTATTTTGCCTAAATTAAAAGTCTCTGGGATTTTGGGCGTCGAAAAAGGCGGGAAATCGTCGTTGAAAGTGATATCTTGAGGAACCGTTTGGCTATGTCATCAGCGGCGGCGTGTGGGGAAAGGACCGAAAGTTTGTCTCCATTCCCCGAATTCTTCCCCAAATTCCCCAAAAATTATTCGGGGTAATTGAGGGCCCAGGGGATACGATGATGGAGAGCGAGAAAAACTGGAGATATTTGCTGTCTTATACGAATTAACCTCCTAGCCAGTGGCCTTTTTTAAAAAGTCATTAGAAGCCTTGATCTCATACGAGAGGTTTTGTATTCCACCAAAATAATCCGATGCTAGCCTTTCATTAGGCCGAAGCAGGTTTTACGCGAAGACAATGGAATTGTCATTTGAACAATCCCATTTGCCAAGTCGGGTGTCCATCCCAAGACGGGTAAATTGATAGTGCAGACGAGAACGGTAATGATCTGAAGGTCTCGGCCAAGGTTCACGACACTCCTGGAACTAAGGTTCAGCGAGAACAGTCTTTGACGATCGAGACCATGCTGAGAACATTTCTTAGTTACGAGCCAAGCATCTTGGTACTCTGTTATCCGAGCCAACAGTATACCATCTTCCCTCATCATCAGCAGAGCAGATTCTGAATCCGCAGGCTAAGTATTCTCTGAAGATCAACCAGAGCATCCTCTGTAATAAACTGTGTCCTACCCGCACCGTTAGCTCATAAGGGGAGGCAAACTTGGGACCTCTATCCTGAGTGATGAAAAGATTTAGGTAAATCTGGGATAACTGAGGAAGCCTTGAGGCCAGTTTATTTCTGCACCCTGATTCAATCCTTTGGGGGCACTCCTCGTGTCTAATATGTACTTGAAGAAGAAACTATACTCCCATTTCACATCATCATTCAGTAACATGTTCTTTCAGTGCTCAAGCATCTCATCAACAAGTTCCCGGTCAAAGCAGCCAGCCGCCCAACCTACACTTGCCGCCAAATACTTCAGCACATACATGAACGCGCCACGTAATTCCGATACACGGCTCTCGCCAGTTCAACACCCAGGCTTGCACTACCAGCTTAAAAGTTAGAGCTAGCCTTATACTGAGCCCCAGCAGTAACGCCAACGTTCTTAACAACAATACTCTTTCCAGTGCTGCTAGTAACCTTGACGTCAACAGAAGTCTTCCCAAAACCAGCAGGGTTCTCGAAGAAGTTGTAGTCCTTGCGCTCAGTGCTCTTCCAGGTGCTGCCGCCATCAGTGGAAACCTGCACGCTCTTGACGGGCTCGTTGGCGTTGACGACCTGGATGGAGAACCAGTTGGCGGAAGTGCCCTCCTTGTTGTGAAGCACGAGGGGGGTGGTGATGCCGCACTCGACGAATTTGTATGAGGTCTTGACGATGCCGTCTGTGCCGCCGACGGCTTTGAAGGCGTCGGGGAAGAGATCGAGATGGCCGGGGCCACATTCGGGACACTTGTCGACGATCTGATGGAGTCAGTCTAGTGGTTAGTTATTAGTGGTGTGTGGGAGAGCTTACCATGGCCTTGATGGTACCTGAAGGACCGGTGACTTCGATACAGGCACCGCAGTTGGCAGCGTTATCCCACTTCTGGCCAGAGAAGGCAGTTCCGAAGATACCAGAGGGAAGAGTGTAGGTTGAGAACATGCAGTTTCCACCAGCGAGGTTACCGCCGTAGAAGGTAGAAGATCCAGAGACGGAGGCACCGTTTCCAAGAGGTGTAGACTTGGAGCTGGAGCCAGAACTGGGAGTAGAGGTCTTGGGCTTAGAGACCTTCTTCGGCTTGGTAGTCTTGGGCTTAGAGACCTTCTTCGGCTTGGTAGTCTTGGGCTTAGAAGCCTTGGGTTTGGAGGCCTTGGGCTTAGAGACCTTCTTCGGCTTGGTGGTCTTGGACTTGGAAGCCTTATGCTTGGAAGCTGGAGACTTGACCTCGACGGGAGAAGACTTCTGGCTAACAGGCTGAGGGGCCTGGTAGATAACAGGCTCGGGAACAGGGTACTGAGTATGGACGGGCTCAACCGCAGAAGAGTGCGAGTGTCGGACCTTGCAGGCTCGGCCCATGACAGCGGGAGCTGCGAGAAGAATGGGGAGGAAGAACTTCATCGTGATGGACAAAACAAGTTTCAGATGTTTAAAATGGATGCCAAGTGATCGTCTTGGGACTTGCCAAGAACTGATATTTGATACAAAAAGAGTGAATTTACTTGAAATGAATGAACGAATGAACTGAACCGGAACCGTCGAGATTCGGTGTCAAGAAATGAGTGGCTGAATAAGAGATAGTGTCAAAGGTAACAACAACCCCAAATCGAAGAGGGAGAACGAGCTTATTATCTAGCATCCTACAATCAAACTAGTCGGATCCCCGGCACATCATCCAATCTCACTCCTGCAGCATGAAATGAACGCCTCTGGTGACAACAGGTCTAGAAGCCTCCCTCGGTAGGGCTGATACACGCTTTCACGATCCCTCTAATTTCGGAGCAGGGGGTACTTACAGGGATGACCACGCCAACGGCCGGGGGGCGACATGATGGAAACGGTCGAGCCAAACACGATTGGTACGAGGGCCCGTTTGGAATGGCCCGATC
Source organism: Fusarium secorum (assembly GCA_013363185.1). Classification (NCBI taxonomy): domain Eukaryota; kingdom Fungi; phylum Ascomycota; class Sordariomycetes; order Hypocreales; family Nectriaceae; genus Fusarium; species Fusarium secorum. Next base: position 52,485 of record JABEEM010000783.1, read on the forward strand.
GAACCGAGAGGATCGAGTGTTGGTCAGATTGCGGTGGTGATGGTGGTGGTGGTGATTTGGTGGGTGTACTGTACATATCGACAGATTAGAGTTCCATGCGGTGGTGGGAGACGGAGAAATTTAATGGAAGAATTGTGGAGATGGTAGAGTTACATCGTGATCGGGAGCCGGTTGATTGATAGACGCTACCAATTCTGAAACTCATCGGCACTTGTTTTACGAGGAGTGGAAAGGCACATCATTTGGGCTGGTAAAACGTGGAGCGTAACAGAAGTCGTTGAAACGCCAAGACTGAAACTGTTTCTGCTGGGATAGACTACGTCAGCTCGTTCGTTCACGCATGCGCTGCGATTCGTCTGTTATGACGAGAAAATCCTCTTCTATCGAGTGAAATCTCGTCCATGCACCGGTCATGACATGATGGTCAGTCTCATTGATGAATCGCGAGATAATGTGAATTGAGTCTTGCCCGTGTTGAAGTTGTCTACCCGGGACCAGAGCGCGGTTCGTCAATGGACATAACCGAGAGACTTTTGAACTCTTTGAGGATAGACTTAGACTACTAATGGTGGATCGATAGGTATTCCATCACCCAAAAATCTATTGCGAGTGTGTTTTTCCTCAATTGTATCGAGGAAGTCTTCGTGGATGACTGTCATCGTTCATGCACGACTTGATCAATTTACCGCGCCTGCTCACTCAGTTGCTCACTCAGTTGCTCACTCAGTTGCTCACTCAGTTGCTGTCTCTGTTGTTTACAGAATGTTATCAGCTTCGCCTCTTTCTTTTGAAGCTATTGCATGCCCTGGAAGTGTTGGCCTCTGGCTATTTTGCCTTGGCAGCAGAGTTGAAGGCCATACAACAGCTGGCAAGACCATCTGCATGAGACAGGCAAGGTTCAGACTCAATCCTGATACATACCCTGTGGTTGCATCGCAGCTGAATTGGTAGTGATCCAAGCTCTACAAGAAAGCGATAGGTTCGTGTATTAGAATCATCTCACGATATGGCAATGATGCGCCGCAGAATGGAGAGTCTATCATCTTACAGCTGCAGAATGTGAGTGTAGTGGATACGGGAAGGTATCACTTACACTCAAGATGAAAGTGTGATCGCTAGAGGTCTCTCTACCTTGTTGCGTAAACTTAAGCCGTCACCGAGGTATTGTCCATGAACCAGTGCACATATTTGTAAGTCTTTCTCGCCTGCATCCTTGACATCTCTGAACAGAATCCAATCAGCCCAATCATCCTATTTCGGACTGTAGAATAAAATAAACTCTGGATCGTGTCTGCGAGACTTGGGGACATCCCGGCGGAGTAGTATTCGACCGGCTCACAGACGCCAGCCTCATCATGATACCAGAACGATGAGTTTCCATGACCGCTTCAAAGCCCTGACAATGGTTATATGTCCGATCACATTTTAGAGTTATGTAGAGGTATTTAGAAAGTGACCGGGACTTTGAGGGGAGAAGTGTGGGCTGAAGGTGTCGGTCTCGGCTGCAGAGCGGACGCAATGCAACCTCAGACGCCGTGTGTCCGTAAACGGCAATTAAAGCCTGAGAGCGACTGAGAGTCCAATGCTGAGGCGGACTTGGAGACTTTGAAATCCGTTTACTCTGGCTATTTAATTGAGCATGTTCAGAGATAATGTCCAAAGGCGTCAACCTTCAGTTCTTGTCACGTATTGATAGTAGAAGACATACAAGATTGACAGCAATTTGAGCATGTTCAAGATGAACGCAATGACATCATGCATGAATGTGCCTCTCGTTTCATGCAGATCAGATCGGAGAATAACTAACTTGACTTTGAACTATGGCCCGGATGTTACAAGACGAACCAAGGCCACGTCGACTCTTAAGATGACCCAAGAAGGAGGAAGAGAGTGCTTACAACCACCCACACATACATACACAGCCGCCGTGACTTGGCTGTGATATCACCTGCATTACGGATATAGTCTCCTCAACTGCCGAATCAGTCCATTGATTGGCGACATCAATCCTTGCCACTTCGGCCGAGAGATCGGGTCCGGAAGCGAAGCGAAGCGTTTATGTTGCCGCCTCAAAAGATCTCCATCATTAAAGCCTTTCGGAATTCAGTCAAACGTCCAGCGGGGTCCCGAGGCTTGCGTCTTCTTAAACAAACGTCATCTCTACCAGTATCTTCGAAGACCAATCACATGAGGTACATACACGAATCCTCCGGACGCAGTTTCAAATACGGCACCGACGGATACCGAGGTTTTATGTCTGTCCGTCGGAGGGATTACCAAGACAGAACAAAACAAGAGACGGAATTGGGAGAGCCAAAAAACTGCAAATGCCATAGTGACGCACCATTGGACACCCAGGATCCAAAGCTGAGCTTCAATCAAGGCCCCAATTACCCCCTCAGGCGAAGCGACCGAACCTCGGCACTGCTTACGACCGGACACGTTTTCTCAACATGGCTACATGGACAGAGCTGAATCACAACCTCCCCAGCTTTTTTTTCTTGGGCGGCCGGTGCGTTCCCCACCGCCGGTCGATCCCCGAGGGCGCCGGTGCCGAACACTTTACACTTGACGGGGATATGTCCTCATGGGAATAGCGTCCCGCGTCCTAGCGCTTTTTCTTAGTTGCCAGTGGGAAAGATGACCCAGACACCGCTCTAAACCTCACGGAGATAACAACCCCAGAGAGACAAAACATCCTGCACTAACGTAGAGAGCGTGCTAGCTGTTTATTTTTAAAGGGACGTGAGTGAAAAAGTGAGGTACTAAAAGGCGTGAGTCCCCGAATTGTTGAGACTGATCCGAACTACTAACTAACTTGGATCTTTCGTTTACTTATTCAGAGGACGAAAAGACGTGTGATAGGTACACTTGTTGTTTATCATCGTGAAAAAGATACACATACGCCACTTATAAATACCAGAAGGATCGACCTACTGTCTTACAACTTTGACTTGAGTTAGATCGAGAGACACAAACCTGTTGCTCAACATTCCACAGCACAACCACCTTGCACCAACCAACACCAACACTACCTTACACAAACCAACCCTAACCACACCAAGTCATCAACAACAACACAACTCAACTGTTTCACAATGGCCCGTGATAACCTCTCCATCGTGCTCGCTGAGCGTCCCACCACCGACATCATCCCTGGCCAGACCTTCACCCAAAAGACATCCCCAGCTCCCACACCAGCTGATCTCCAAGATGGCCAAATCCTCGTTGAGACCCTCTACCTATCTCTCGACCCCGCCATGCGAGGCTGGCTCCGAGGTACGTACAGATCCCCCTTCCTAGTATCTCTCCTCGCCACTAACAACTCCAGACATGCGATCTTATCTCCCCCCCGTTCAAATCGGCCAAACCATGCGTGGATCATGCGCATGCCGTGTCCTCGCCTCAAAGAGCAAGCAAGCCAAAGAAGGCGACATCGTCTCCGCCCTAACAGGCTGGACCGAATTCGCCATCCTCCCCGAAGGTCGTTTCGAGCCTGCATCTTTGTACCCCGGTCTCCAAGACCCCAAGGACATGCTCTCTGCTCTTGGAATGACCAGTTTGACTGCTTGGGTTGGCATGTCCAAGATCGCTGACCCTAAGCCCGGTGAGCTTGTCGTCGTGTCGGGCGCTGCTGGTGCTACTGGAAGTGTGGCGGGCCAGATCGCTAAGCTCAAGGGCGCGAGGGTCGTGGGTATTGCGGGTGGTGATGATAAGTGCAAGTGGCTCACTGAGGAGTTGGGCTTCGATGTTGCGTTGAACTACAAGGCGGATGATTTTAAGGAAAAGTTCGCTGAGGCGACAAAGGACTACATCGATGTCTACTACGACAATGGTAAGTCCCTCTTAACTTTCAACCATGGCAGAACTGACATATCTTAGTTGGTGGCGATATCCTCGACATGTGTCTCATGCGGGCAAAGGAACACGCCCGCTTCATCGAGTGCGGCCTCGTCAGCCAATACAACGCCGCCAAGCCCCAGGGCCCCCGAGCATTCTCCCAGATCGTCACCATGCGCATCCGAATGCAGGGCTTCATCGTCCTCGACCACGTCAAGGACTTCCCCGCTGCCCGTGCTGAGCTGGCTCAGTGGATCGCCGAGGGTAAGCTCAAGAAGACGGAGACTGTTGTTCGTGGTGGCCTCAAGGTTGCTGAGCAGGCTCTCGTGGACCTGTACAAGGGCATCAACACTGGAAAGTTGATTGTTGAGATCAAGAACCACAATGAGACCCCTTCGAAGCTGTAGAGGGTAAGACAAAGATTGTCGTTTGTGGTATGTACACTTGAGAGTTGATTGTTGGGATCAGGAACCACGAGACCCCCCGAAAGTACGGGAGGGAATGGGATTGTTTATGAGATACTCCGTACCTTGTCGGTAGTTAATGACATGCCATGATTTATGGATAGACTGTTCTGTGTTCACTGCTGCATGTTGCTAGGAGTTTGTTCAAGACTGCGTATCTGAACAACTCCCATCGTGTATTGCTGTCCGTCTAGATCCCCCGCACCTTTTCTCTATCCTTGTCTATCATTACCACATTCTATCAGTAAACGTAACGAAAGTAAGGGTTCTCCTTATCAGTCAAGTCTTGGAACGCCAGCTTTGCTCTCTCACTCTCATCTCCCAAACCCAGAGCATCCCTCCTCTTGTTCTCATTCCTCAGAACAAAGTACAGCGTAGTCGACGCACAGATACAAATGATGTAACTAAAACAATCAGCCAAGATCCTCAAGCAATTCATGCAAGACTTACCAGATGATCAGTCCCAACCAAAGAGCAGGATAGTGATCCTTCTTCGTCTGACTCCAAACAAGCTGCGGCCCAACAATATTTCCCACACAATACGCCACAAATATCGTAGCAGCCATAAAACTCTTCTTCGTATGACCCGCAACATTCGACATTCCAACAGTGATTATCAGACTCACCGTACCCCCAAAGAACCCTGTAATCGAATATCCCACCACCGGTGCAGCAGCGCGGTAACTCCACCCGCTCTTCCAGATGATGGCACAACCCGCGATAACAGGGAGACACGTAAAGATGAGCATGAAGATGCGGATGTTGGTGAACTTGGAGCCTAGCCAGCCTGTAAGGAGAATCACGATGAAGCACAGTCCGCCGAGGGGGAATTGGAACAGGATGGAGTGGAGGGTGCTCCAGCCGAAGGTTGAGACGATGAGGGGTCCGAAACCGCTCACGGCGCCGTTGACGGTGTATGCTGATGCCATCATAAGTGCGACGAGCCAGATCTTGACGTCGATGATGGCTTCTTTGAGCTGTGAGCTTTTAAACTTGGTGCAGCGAACGCCGGTTTGTCCGTGTCTCAAACGTTCAACAGCAGCGAAGCGTTCTTCAGAGGTGAGGAACCAAGCCGACACAGGCGAATTCGGCATGATGAAGCAGAATAGCCCAAAAAGAAAGGTGAGTGATCCAGCGAGGAGGTAGATATACTGCCATCTCTTCAATCCCCCGCCCGTAATCTGCGCAAATCCATAGTTCATCGCTCCACCAATAATGGTGAACAGTCCCGTCGACGAGAACCACCAACTCTGTCGCAGCGACTGCTCAGCTTGCGTATAGTACCCCGAGACAATACACATGAACCCAGTGGGGATAATACTCTCTACGAAACCGAGAAAGAATCGCTGGACGTATAAACCCTGGTAGGACGTCACTGCAGCAGTGAGCATGCAAATAGCAGCCCACACAACGACCACACCACCGAGAACACGACCGATGTTGAATCTCTGGAGAGCGAATGTCATGGGATACAAACCCGCCAGCATCCCAAAGTAGAACAGCGACGTCGCCCAGCTTAAACGACGGGTATCAACTGTTGGTGGTGTCGTTGATGCATCGACAATGGTGAGGTGTAGATCCGTCGTCATCCCGAAGAGAACTGCTGAACCGAGAATGGCTTTGTCATAGTATACGAGGCCATCTGTACATGTTAGAAGAGCTAAGGGAGGATGTGGTAGAACGTACAGCCTATGATCATGGCGGGGATGAGAAACAAATCAATCTTTCGAACTGCGCGCGCCGCGACGATGGGATCAATCGAGTGCTGCTCCTCGCCTACTATGGCGATAGCTTCATCTCTCGTTCCTACCGGTGCCTGCGTGGCATTTACTTCACTTTCTGTTCCCATTTTGCTCTCGACAGCTAATGTGGCGAAGATATCACGAGGTTGCAATGAGCAATTGAGTTTCTGAAAAACCAGCTGGAGCTCCAAGAGTCTTTTAGCCGCAGCCAAGCAAATCAAATGTCATATGATATAGCAGGCATAGCTTCAATGAGGCAATTCTTTCATCACCATCGATAGCCGTTTTTAAGCCTCAGCTGCATTCAAACATCCTTGTAGCTCATTGAGCTAAAGTGAACTACCAGAGTGTTTTTTTTTAGTTGGTGTTCTGGACCTGCGGATGTGAACCGGGATTAAATGGTTCGTGGGGGTTTGTCGATCGATGAATGGTGAGATTTCACTCTACGGCCCGTTTAGTGACGCCTCGCTTGGAGATGCTGTACTGTATTCATGATACGATGACAAATATACCTAGCAAAAAGACTCGCCTACAAGATACCTCAGCTAGGAATGCATGCATGTTCTATAACCTGTGATGCCCTTACCCCCCAACGCCTGGCTAACAGTATATTCAACGACCCTGGTATCAAATCAGAAGATTCTCTTAGTACTGGGCCCAACCCATTGCACTTCTGAACAATTCCTGTTCGACCTCCACTGCTCAATCCTCTCAGTCAGCCATCCTGACTTGAAGTCCACCCATCGATCTTGGCGATCTGGTGGTGGTGGTATAACATTGCCCTTGTCGTCTTTGACTTCAGGCTCTATAATCTTCTCGGGTTGTCGTGGCTCGCCGACTCGGAAAGACTTGGAAGTAACACACTTTTTCTCGTCGCGACCTCGCCAATTGTACTGTAGACAATCGCTGCTGTCCTTGCAGTACTTGCCGCATGCTTCGAATGAGTCGATTCTTGCTTCGGGCGGTGCAACTGTGAAGTCCCATTTGCCATTGTCCCAATTCTCTGCAACTTCACGATCGCCGGGATGGTGAAACTTCCATACGTCAGAGTAAAGTAACGGGCGCTATAACAGTTAGAAGGTTAAACAAAGTTTACCCGTGTTCAACTTACCCCGAGCTGTCGTTGCGCAAACTCCCACCGCCAAGCGTCAACCATGTCCTTCGGCGACGACTTGTGTAGCGTCATGACAGGCTGGCACCAATACTTGTCGCTGAAGGGAATACTGTGCAGAGGATGCGGGTTGAACAGCGGCCAGTATCCCCTCAGCGGAACACTAACGTTCCACAACGCCCATCCCGTAACGCTGTCACCGCAGCAATCGTCCCGAAGCATGGGAAGCCACTTTTCCGTAGCTGGCGGTTCGACGTACTGCCCGTAGGGCGTTGTCTTACGGACGAGGAGTGCCCTCATCGCACCACGGCTGAGAACAAAGCCTGGCCCGCCGTTTGCGAACCATGTCTTTATGTCTTGTTTCACGTCGTGCGTACCCGGCGAGGGAGAGCCCATGTATAACGGCGCATCGGGATCGAAGGTTTGGAGGAAGCGGAAGGCGTTGTCCCAGAAGACATAACTGTAACCGTTAGTGGCGCGTTATGCTGCGCGGGTATGGAAACTTACGTATCTGTCTCGAAGAAGAAGTAAAAGTCTTTGTTTGGCTTCATCTTCCATGCGCGCTCGATCATTGGGAGGAATTTGAACTTGTCCATCCTCCAACCTTGGATGCGCGCTGTCGCTTCCATGTCCACGTCGAGGGTGCCATTTGCCCGCATTTCCTTCTGCCATATGTAGTTCACGAAATCGGGGTTGTTGTGGTAGTAAATGGCGGGTAGATCGGCGAGGACATCGATCGCTTGATGGTTGTGTACCGCCTCGTCGAGATCCGAGAATACCAGCAGCTCGTCCTTTTCAAAGCAAGCGCTGACACTATCGAATTGAGCATCGAGTCTTTCTTTCGTGTCGGCGTGGCCCATCTTCAAGACAGGTTGTATCGTCTGTAGCAAATGCTTGGGGAACGTCGCGCAAAGGTCTTCGGTTGTCTTACCCTCGGGGTCGACGGACACGGGGCGAAAAGAGCTCGTGGTCGAAAAGGAATAGTACTGAGATACGCCATAGCTACCGTGGATAGCACCCCAAAAGACAAGAATGAGAAAGATGATGGTGCAGAGGCCAGCAATGGCCATGCGACTGAAGCGTTTGTTGAGCATCAGTCGCCGGCTGGAGGAGGACCAGCTTGAAGGCATTGCAGCTGGAGCTGGAACATGGCACTAGGGCCCTGTTTTGCTAGGAAATGACGATGTGAAGATTGTTTTGGGTTGTCGCGGGAAGAGACATGATGGGATCCAACGGATGGAAGTGGAAGTGGAAAGCCGGGATACCTTAGTCTTAGGGTGACGTTTTCAAGGGGCTAGGTCCACTAAAAGCAAGCCCCTGTCGCGGGAACAGGACACTCTACGGATAGAATGAGTCTGGAATCGAGTCTTGGGAACGCCAGACTTTTGAGTTGACAGTAGGAAATACAAGAGACAATTGACAGGTTGTAAGCTTATGATTAAGGTTATAATAGCTTGGCTATAGGCGCAAGACACGACTCTCAACTGGCCACACAAGCCAACCCGACACAAGGCGAGGGGCATCTCTTTGTCCTGTGATGAATTGCAAAGCGCAATTCACTTTATGGCGGTAATTTAAGAAATCATTGTAAATATTCTAATTAGATGTCTCGAGGCCTTCGTCTATGCCAGGCGAATCGATAGTTGGGGGAGATTGATCGCTGACCCATGCTCACTCAACATGTTGAGATACACGATGTGCATTCCTCGCCCTCACGCCCTCTCCATTCCCACTCACCGTCCTGAAAACCGAACTCGAAGAAACATTCTCATTCGTCATGACCCCATTCCCTGCGCTCTCTTCACCTTCAGCCCTCTTGCTCTCACTCCCAAACCTCTTTCTAACCCAAGGCAAAAGGTTGTAATACCCACCACAAGCAAAAACACCACACCACAGAACAAACTCCGTCGCGTAGATAACAATGCCGAGAACATCAAGCTCAGGCTGGAAGAACACGGACACAAGTGAGAACACATCGCCTGCTGCGTCAATGGCCACAAAGAGAAATGATATGCCACGGACTGTTCGGTGCTTCCAGATGTCCCAGTAGTGAGTGAGTACGCCTGCTGCGAGTAAAGCTGCAGATAAAGACGCCATGAGGATGAGAGGCCATTCTAACGAGCGGGATTTGGCGATGCGGAGGGCGATAATGAGACTTGCTTGGATGCCGCCCATCACGGTTGCGATTGGGACGACAACGAGCAGAGAGCGGTAGACACTCCATTTCTGACAGACATTCGTTAGCTTCATTAAGTGCGAATGGAATTAGGCTTTGTACTCGTTCGTAGTAGTAACATTGGATCCAAGTGACCAGACTCAAAAGCGTCAAGATCTGAGGCTGTATGCGTAAGGCGATGTTGAACTCTTTCACGATGTTGTACACGCCAAGCGGTACACCTGCCCATGCCCAGAGCATCATCATCGATGGCTGAAGACCCGTTGCATTGTGTCTTGTATAATTGACGATGATTTGAGGAATCAGCTATTGAGTATTAGTGATGGTCTTGGAAGGGGGTGTGAGGACGAACCTGGATTGACCAACAGACCTAGCTACGTTAGCACACAACTTTCAGCAGGACAGACAAGAGGACCTACAGCTCCGAGTGTGCCCAGAATATTGGCCGCGACAGGTATATCCATTTTCGGATCAAAGGGTACTCGGTGGTTGTGTCGCGAAGATGAGTGAGGATGGCCGCATTGGATGAGCACGTCGAAATTGACGCGCCAAGATTGTTAGTACATACTAGCAAATTTGGTGGAGATGCTTAACAGCAAACGTCAGCACAACCGATAAAACCACCAATGCAGGATTGAAGCCAAAAGCTCATTGAAAACAATACAAGATCAGCTGGAGTCAAGCTTCTTGCAAGACCTTTGACTCTCTCAAGACCATCACAATACAAGGTCTTTCCTATCGCGCAGCCAAATCACTGGTCCAACTTTAGGGAGTATCTCATGACCCGGGAGGCTCATGCAGGCTGGAGCCGACGTCGTCCATACCCTTCCTTCAAGCCCTGAGGCATGAAGGGACCTTGATATTTGATAGACATAGTTATCAGTGTTGTCGGTGATCATTTCTTGCTCATCAACTACCTCCCATAAGCATGACACAGCCAGGGGAGGCAGGTGGTCTAAAGATCTACTAGGTTCCATTTTAGCAATCCCTACCGCGGCAACGATACAAGATCCCCTGTTATCCCTCATATTGAAAACTATGTGAATGAGAAGGATTTTGCGTGCCGTTTTGGTGTTCTGAATATCACGAGGCATTATACGCAGAATGAGAATAGGTTCGCGGGAAAGGTGTTTATTAATAGAGGAGGGGGGCATCAGCTGAATCAGCATTATCTTGATGATATGTTCCCTTTGGATAAGACGCTTCAGAGGGCGAGAGATGCTACAGAGGGATGCTTTATGCACAGAAAAGTGCGTGTAAGAAAGGATGGCACTATGAAAGTGACCACCGAGGCGGAACTACCCGCGGCTTTTATCGTTACTGAAGATGAGGGGTCGAAGAATGGGATTATGAAGCCGGATGAAGTTCCTAGGATGGGAGATCTGAGTCGATTGTGGAAGTATCGGAATGGAAAGTTGCCAGACTCATTCAAGAGTGTCTTGACTGACGGTCTGTAAAGGACTAGAGGGTAGGACTGGTAGCCTTGGACCAAGAAGGGACCTTAGCATAACATCCCGTCCGTAACGAATGCCAGCGCAAGTATATCACGCAACATCATCACAGGGATCTTGTGTTTTATCATTGCGGATGTCTTTACTATTCGTTTCTTCATAGTTGGGCACAGTTCAAGCCGCCCTTTTCGATGTACATGGCCATACCCATGATCAAATTCCGTCCCCAGTCTCAGCTCCAAATTTCCCATTAGAAGGTCGTCTGCATCTTGGGATAATCCTTAGCCTGGACATGCAAGTCCGCATAGATAGCTGCAGACTGATCATCAGCAAGATGCTTCATGCGCTTCACATCATCATCCTCGAGATGCTCAAGCACCGTCTCGGGCTCCTCCTTTCCATCCTTCTGATCCTCCTTCTGAGGCTCAACAGCCTTCTCAATACCATCTGATTCACCGATGAGAAGGATTTGGGCGTTGGGGTAGTCAAAGTGGGATGGCTTGGAGGGTAGCCAGCGCAGAGAGCGGAACTCATCAATGATTCTGTCCATGTTAGCAATTGATTCACCATAATAGATGATGATACTTACTCCTTGGGAAAGTCGGGTCCCTGGGGCAATTGAGCGTTCTGAGGTCCTGGATACTGAGGGTTCTTGGTGCTGATGATGAAGCTTCCCTTTTCCTTCAGTCCCAATTCCTTCTGAACCTCCTCAAGCTTCTCAGGCAGCGTCGTCAAATACGCCAAATGACTCTCTCGACCCGTCGATGTGATAGCATACACGCCCTCGCCAACAGGCTTAGCAGGGGGTGTACGACGTGTACCAGCAGTCTTGGTTTCATACTCGTCTGCGGATAAGAACTCCTTCTTGATCTCATCATATGAGGCGCCAGACTTTTCGACGAATACCATGTAGCGCTCTTTTCCACTCTCGGGGAGAGTCTTCTTGGGAAGGGCGAGGATGCGTGTGTTTCCGGAATCAGCAATGGGCCCGTCGCCGAGACGAGCGTCTTTTGCGATGGGTCGGAGCATGATGAAGGAACGGGCGATGTCATCAACGCTCTCGGGGTCTTCGAGATTCACGCGACCGCGGATGAAGAAGTAGATGATGCCCTTTTCGAGAATACTTGAAGGGACGTCAGGTTCCTCTGAAGGCTGGACAGCATCTTTGCCGTTGGTCTCCTGCTTTCCATTGGTCTCGGAGTCTTTGCCGTTGGCGTCTTTCTTGTCATCTGAACTGGAGTCTTTGCCATTGGTTTCCTCCTTCTTGTCAGACTTGGCCTTAGAGTCATCTTCCTTTTCCGCAGCGCTGTCATTGTCCTTCGAATCATCCGAAATGACCACTACATCATCAAGAGTCGTCTGGCCAGCCTCTTTCCTGGTGCGCTTCGCATTAGGAGACTCGTGCTGAATCTGGTGCTTCTCACCAGTTGTAGCCTGTTCCTCGCCATTGCTGGTCTTATCGCCGTCTTCATGCTTCGAATCAGACATTTTGGGTAGTCAATGGTGTTATAGACAACAAAATTGAAGAATTGGCAGATTGTTGATGTCAGGAATAAAGACGTTGAGAAATGGGAAGATTGACAGAAAGTGGTGGACGCGTCGCGTTGAGTGTCGTACAGGTGATGTCATAGACATGTTGTCTCACCAACGTTCGTGTTTGCTTCGTGTTTTAGTTGAGCCACACAAATGATAGCGTCATTATTGATTCAGATTTCAATGTGGCTTGGTCCTTTTGTAAGCTGGCTCATTATTCATGAGATGCTGTCATTGGCAGCCTTGACCATACCGAGACCACCGATATCACGCTCGAGTAGCCTCAATGCTTCTCTCGCGAAGGGAGCCGCTGCACCACGGACTCTCAATGCCCATCTGAGTTCGTCGACTCGAGATGCACACCATGCCATCTCATCAAATGAGTCTGCAGTTGCCCAGAGCAGACCGGCCAGAGATCCAATCTCAGCTGCTTGATATGCTGCAGCACTTCCCCAGAATGCAGCAGTGTGCTCAGGACGTAGGGATCCGAGCAGTTCGATTGCTGATTGAAGTTTGGCTCGAGCTGTTGATCGCAGAACTTCATAGAGAGATGCGGGTGTGTCTGGTGTTGTGATTCGGACCAAAGCACGATGGAGTGCGATTTCTACTGCCGCATGAGCGAGATGAAGAGCTCCATTGGCACATAGTTCTCTGAGCTGAGTGTTTTGCAATTGCAGTCGAGCTGGTAGATTCGCGTGCCACTCTCGAAGACGAAAGACGAGAGGCTTCGCCAGTTCAACAGCAGCGACAACGCCCATCTGATCCAAAGTTCCTCCAACTCGAGTGGCTGCAGCGCTGTAGAATGTTCGAATCACATCACTCAGAATCTGTGTCAACTCAATGTGACGAATGAACAAGTCCCATCCGACAATAATAGGTGAAGTATGATCTGGGTTCGCTTCGGGATCCATCTGGCCAAGCTCGGGATAATCTGGTGCAGTGCAAGGCCGAACATCCCAGTCATTGTCTTGGATGAGAAAGGGTCGTCCGTGAACACATGCTCCCCAGCGATCTTGCATATACAAAGCCCAAGCAAGCCTTCGCCGCAGACCGACTTCCCATGCGGGTATTGACCAAGAACTACAGTCGATATGAATACCGAGATCTTGAGCCATGGCGACAATCTGAGCTGTGAACATGCGGTTCGACATTGGATGCGTATGAGATCCAGACTCGACAATCTTTCGGTTTCGTTGCAGGAGAAGTAACCCAGCCTCCAGTGTACTAAGCTTGGGCCGTCGCATATCCTGGTTGATAGTTCGTTCCGCTAATTCTTCGAGAGCTGCTGGATCAGGGATAGATTCGACTTCGCGTCCTGCAAGTTGGCTGTCGTAGAGTTGCCAATCGAGAGCTACCAGATACACTGCAGCGAGTAAAGATGGTGCGAAATGTCGGTGAGATAGTCGGTGCTTGCTAATAAATACATCTTTATGCAAGATCGGAAAGCTGGGGTGAACAATTCGAAAGTAGAGATCGACCAGGGTGCGGCCAAGGGGATGAACAGTCGCTTCGATGGCATCCAGATCTGCAATGCGCATCTTCTCCGAAGCAGTAGATTCATCAGGGTGGACGAGGAAGACAGTCTGATAGTCCAGTCGTCTAGCAAACGTGGAGGTTGTAGACAGCGGCGGAGCTTCCTGGTTCAACAGATTCGGGCGATGGAGGTCGAGAAGAACAGGATCACGATAATCGGTTGGTCCAATATACTCAGCATGCGTCTTCAAGTCTAAGCCGAGGGTATTGCTGAGAATACTAGGTCGAGACGGTTCAGGCATGTTTTCCTCAAAGGGCATCACTTGCTGCATTTGAGTGAACTGCTGGTTACTTTCCACACTCGCGGGAGTAGACGCAGCATCACCATGTCGACTCGACGGAGACGCCCCCGTCTCAAAGCCCGCGACAGGCGAAGTCGTAGAGTTTCCCTGATTCTCATCACCATCCCGAGCGTCACTCTGCTTCTCACGTTCCTTTTCCCTGTTCTGTCTTCTCTGACGAGGTGTAGGTCCACGCAGGAACGTACAAGGCTGGTTGTGGAAAGTACATAAAACACATCTCGTCTGACCCTCCTCCTTTACACACCGCGTCTTACGAACACGGCACGTGTCACATGGCCGCGCACGGGCGTTAGTATTACCGGCGGATGCTCCGGAGGCAGCCATCAAGGGACGGCCAGATCCGGAGCCGGACCGGGAGAGATCAGACGGGCCGGCGCCGTGAAGCGGGTGCGAGAACATGACCCCACAGGACGCGGGCTTTCTAGGTCTGAGTCTGGCTTGTGATAAGAGACGAGGGGCCCATCTTCTGGCTGTGGGCCGACCAGTTGACGAAGCGGGAGTCGAGGTCGTGTCGTGGGCGTACGGCGTGATAGTGAGCAGCCATCCTTTGTTGATGATCCGCCATCGGGGGCCGCGCCTTATCAGTTCGTCCTGCTACGGTAAGGTCGTAATACGATAAGGAATCATCGGAGATAGAAATGCCCCACGGGGTCGGAAATACGGGGAAACGGATATGCCGATCTGAGGTGACATGTAGGACGTTCGTTGTGAGACTTGAGTTGATCTGGTTCAAGAGAGGAATTAGCCATATCTGAATAACTTCAAGTCGAGTATATCTTCTATGATACACACAAAAAGTCAAAGACATATGTCGATCTGTCGCAATACAACATAAGTCCCTCCACTTTAAACCCGCAAGCCGAGGATCCAATGGCATAAGCCATGTCTCAATCACGAGCTCACATCTATCTGCATTGACCTTGCTCCCATTGCCTCAGACATGCATCAACTCTCGAAACGATATATCCTTTTCGAGTAAATTGACTGGTAATATACGATCTCGCCGCCGGCCAAAACAGATAGTCCATCGCGGACCAGGTTGACAACCATTTTAGCCGCCGGCGAGTTCCATGATTGGCCAAACTATTTCTGGGTCTTCTTATCGTGGACTATGAGCTGACGATCTATGAAACAAACAAAATTAGTAAAGAATTCAACTTCATCAATTGACTCGGAAAATACGTGGATCAATGAACTGAAAGCCATTGACTTGCCTGTTATTCCCGCACCTGAAGACGGGGTAAACGTCCGGAAACAACACGGCCGAAGAGCGGACTTGTAAACGGCTTAGACTCGGCGATAGCGTAATTTTCCACATAATCTCAACCCCCAGACTCGACCTTGACTTCTTCTCACACTCATCCACGTGCAAGTCCAGCACTCAATTCATATAATACCGTACAGCCAGACTTCAGTTTTTGGCCGCCGGGCCTTCGGCAAGTTTGCCCTCTTGATCGCAGAGGTGTTGTTGTGTTATCAGTGAACATGAAATCGTTTGGCTTTGTGATCCTCGAGGCTATGCAAGTTTACGAATCACGGAAATTCGAGCCCGTTGAGACGATTCCGCAGTGTTACCTTCAGGCTCATCCGACCTGATTTGTTGGAGAAATTAGTATAAGTATTATCGTTCGGTTGTGCAAGAACTCCTCCGATAAACAGCAGTCTCGTCTTACCTTGTCTATAACCTCACCTGGCTTCCTTTGAAGATCTTGTTCTTTCATCCCCCTGACATCATGACTGAGCTCGATACTGCCATCAACGGCGTGGAACATCTTCCGAGCGGCAGTACGGTTTCATCTCCTTTGACGATTTCTCGGTGGAAATTTGCCCAGATTGCCGGAGACGGCCTCGACCGACTACTCTCCCTTGTTGCAACTGAGAGAGCAGCTAATCCTACTACCAAAGCATGGATCTCGCTAGCTTCTCCTGAAAATATCAAAGCCCAATGGACAACCCTTCAGACCTTAAGCTCTGACACCGCGTCCCTCCCCCTGTATGGAGTCCCCTTCGCTGCAAAAGATAACATCGATGCCGAAGGCTTCATCACCACTGCTGCATGCCCAACATTCAGCTCTACTCCAGCTACTTCAGATGCTACAGTGATTGCGAAACTCAAAGCCGCTGGTGCAATCCTTATCGGAAAGACGAATCTCGACCAATTCGCTACTGGCCTGGTCGGTACAAGATCGCCATACGGTGCTGTCCCGAACTCCTTCGACCCCAGTCGTGTCAGCGGAGGTTCTAGCTCTGGAAGTGCTGTCGTTGTCGCTCGTGGCATAGTTCCCTTCTCTCTTGGTACAGATACAGCTGGTTCTGGTCGAGTTCCGGCGGGTTTCAACAACATCGTGGGATTGAAGCCAACTCGTGGTGCTTTGAGCACTCATGGCGTACTTCCTGCATGCAAGACTCTCGATTGTGTGTCCATATTCACTCTTACGGTTGGTGATGCAGAGACCCTCTTATCTGTCGCTGAAGGGTACGATGTCCAAGACCCATATTCTCGAGCGCGACCTAACCCTGACATTGCCTCTTTTGACGAGTTCGGGGGCTCAGCAAGTCTCAATAAGCCCTCTCTTGCAATATGTGCCTCTCCAGACTGGTTCGGACGAGACGATCATTATCCAGCGTACGAAAAGGCTCTCGCTAAAGCAGAAGCTTTGGGATGGAGTCTCGTTCCAGTGGACTTCTCCCTCCTCTTTCGACTTGCGCGGCTCTTATATAACGGTCCGTGGGTTGCCGAGCGGTACGAAGCCATCCGGGGCTTTATCGAGAGTGCCGCTGCTGATGAGATGGATCCTGTCGTGCGAAAGATTATCATCAGAGCCCAAACTCTTTCAGCAGCAGACGTCTTTGAAGGTGAATACCTACGTCAAGAACTTACATGTCAAATTGAGCGGGAATTCGCTCGGTTCGATGGGCTCTTGGTGCCCACATCTCCAAAATTCCCAACGCTTGATGAGCTCGTCGCGAATCCAGTCGAGGAGAATTCGATTCTGGGCACTTATACCAATTTCGTGAACTTTCTGGACTGGTCAGCGCTCTCTATCCCTGCGGGCTTTCGGCCAGATGGACTTCCATTCGGTGTGACGCTCATTTCGAGTCGTTGGCAAGAGCCATTTCTCCTGTCATGGGCTCGGGAGTGGTTTGGTGACGAAGAAACGTTGCTGGGTGCGACTGGTATAAGCGCTTGCGAGTCTCCCAGCTTAATGTCGTCGACCCCGTCGAGTTACATCCCCATTGCTGTTGTTGGTGCGCATCTCACTGGGTTTCCTCTCAACAAGGATGTCGTAACTCGTGGAGGAAGGTTCCTGAGTGCCACGAAGACTTCATCCTCATATCGGCTGTACTCCCTCAACACAACAGTTGGCCCCAAGAAGCCAGGCCTGAAGCGAGTCTCCGCCGACGAAGGTGCAGAAATCGAGGTCGAAGTCTGGAACTTGCCCAAGACATCCCTTGCGAGTTTCATGCTCACAATTCCTCCTCCTCTTGCAATCGGTTCAATCGAACTCAAAGATGGATCTTGGGTAAAGGGGTTCGTTTGCGAGCCTTGCGGCTTCGATGAAGCTGTCGATATCACGAACCACGGCGGCTGGCGAACATATCATGCTTCTTTCGAGAAGGAGATCAAATCGTTGACAAACGGAGTTCGCAAGCGTGCTATCTCAACAATTCTTGTAGCCAATCGTGGCGAAATCGCGGTTCGTATAATCGAGACGATACACAAAATGGGTCTTCGAGCTGTTGCCATCTACTCTGAGATAGAAGCAGATGCCGCACATGTTAGCAAAGCCGATATTGCTCTCAAGCTTGAAGGATCTTCAGTATCTGAGACTTATCTGGATATGGATCAGATACTGAAGCTGGCTACTCAATCCTTAGCTGACGCCATCATCCCTGGCTACGGCTTCCTCTCTGAGAATGCCGAGTTTGCTACCGCCGTCGAAGAGAGGGGCATGATATGGATTGGACCAACTCCAAAACAAATGGCTGATCTCGGGTTGAAACATCGTGCCCGTGCTATTGCAGTCGAAGCAGGTGTCCCTACTGTCCCAGGTTTTGACACTCTTCTCACATCGCTGGAAGAAGCTCTCAAAGAAGGCGAGGGTATTGGGTTCCCTTTGATGCTGAAAAGTACCGCTGGCGGCGGCGGTATCGGCCTAAGCTACTGCAAAGACAGTCAGAGCTTAGCCACAACGTTCGAGAGCGTTCAACGGCAAGCGGAAGATAATTTCGGCAACGGGGGCGTTTTCATCGAACGGTTTATCCAACGGGCTCGCCACGTTGAAGTCCAGATTCTCGGAGACGGTACAGGTCGTGTAATTGCTGCTGGCGAACGGGATTGCTCTTTACAACGGCGCCATCAGAAGGTTGTTGAAGAAAGCCCCGCGATATTGGTCCCTGAGTCAATTCGGACGGAAATGCGAGCGGCTGCAATTCGGTTGGCTTCCTCGGTCGAGTATCGCAATGTCGGCACTGTCGAGTTCATTTATGATATCGATTCGAGGGAGTTCTATTTCCTGGAAGTGAATACTCGGTTGCAAGTTGAGCATCCTGTGACTGAGTCAGTAACTGGCCTTGATCTCGTGGAGTGTATGATCAATATTGCCGATGGAAATGCAACTCGCCTGTTTGATACAGAGCTCCAAGTGTCTGGTGCTTCGATAGAGGTCCGTGTATATGCCGAGAGCCCTCTTCAGTCTTTCCGCCCCTGCGCTGGTCGTATCACGGCTCTTGAGTTCCCTTCCTCTCTTCGTGTCGATACTTGGATCCAACTTGGCACCGTAATCACGACTTCTTTCGATCCTCTGGTGGCCAAGCTCATCGCCTCGGGGTCTGATCGTGAAGAGGCTATCGAGAACTTGGCCAAAGGCCTTGCAGCCACTCGCATCGAAGGCGTACAAACCAATCTCGAATATCTCGGCCAGATTGTTGCGTCTCCTATGTTAAAGGCCGGCGACTATACGACGAAATCTTTGGACTCCTTCCAATTCCACTCCTCTTCTTTTGAAGTCCTTCAGCCTGGGGCTTTGACCACAGTTCAAGACTACCCCGGCCGGACTGGATATTGGAACATTGGTATCCCACCCGGCGGCCCAATGGATTCTTACTCCTTTCGACTGGCGAATCGTCTCGTGGGCAACCCCTCAGACGCTTCTGGGCTCGAATGTACTCTTGGAGGCCCGTCTTTGAAGTTCCATTGTGATGCTGTGATTGTCGCCGTTGGTGGTGTTGCACAAGTTATGATTGACGATGTGGCTGTTTCCATGAACCAAACCATTGGTGTCAAAGCAGGTCAGATACTGAGCATCGGGATCATTGAGCATGGTCACCGTGTATATCTTGCTATTCGGGGAGGAATCGAAGTCCCAGTCGTGATGGGCAGTCGAGCGACTTTCGAACTTGGAAAGCTTGGGGGCTTCGATGGTCGTAAGCTCCAGACGCGTGATATCCTCGCCATCGGCCCTGCAGACCCCTTTGTCAGTGAAGGTCAAGCTATATCACCAGTGCCTGTGCCAACTCACCCCAAGGCCTCATGGACCATCAGAGTCATCCCCGGTCCCCACGGTGCTCCAGACTACTTCACCCATGAAAGCGTCAAGGCGTTGTACCTCAGCGACTGGAAGGTTCATCACAACAGTAACCGCCTTGGTGTCCGTCTCACAGGCCCCCAGCCCGAATGGTCTCGCAGAAGCGGAGGTGAAGCAGGCTTACATCCTTCCAACATCCACGATGCTCCGTACTCGATTGGTAGCGTGAGTTTCACTGGAGATGAAGCTGTCGTTCTGGGTTGCGATGGTCCGAGTCTCGGTGGATTCGTGGTGCTGTGTGTAGTGTGCTCTGCGGATCTGTGGAAGATGGGACAGGTTCGGCCTGGGGATACGATTCGCTTCGATCCTATTGATGTTGCGACTGCGATTGGGTTAGAGAGGAAGCTTGGTGAAGCCATTGAGACACTCTCACCTCTTGAGGCTTTGGAAAGCGTTGCGTCTGATGAAGTGACTCTTGCAAAGAAGTTGGGAAGCATTCCTGCCGCCGTGGGTGCTATCGACCATGACGGCCAAAGAATCACTGTCCGTCAAGCTGGTGATCGAGCATTTCTGTTAGAATTCGGCGATGCCTCCGCCTTCAATCTTCGTCACAACTTCGAGATATCAACGTTCTGCGAGAACCACGAGAAGAGCCCCATCCCTGGCGTTGAAGAACTCACCCCTGGGGTCTTTAGCCTTCACGTCACCTACACTCGCGGTCTGTCCCCAGATCTAATGCTGTCATGCTTGGCAGATCATATCCGCTCGTACAAAGTCCCCTCCCAAGTCTCCTCAAGAAGTGTTCGTCTCCCCATCGCATTCGACGATAGTGTCAGCCGTGCCGCCATCGAACGATACACAGCAACTATCCGCCCCAACGCACCCTGGCTCCCCAGCAACATCGACTTTCTCCAAAAGCTCAACGGCATCTCTGACCTGACCAAAGTTCTGAGTGCCGCGGAGTTCGTAGTCCTCGGTCTCGGTGATGTGTTCATGGGCTCACCGTGTGCAATCCCCTTGGATCCGCGTCACCGTTTGTTCGGAACAAAGTACAATCCTTCGCGCTCTTTCACGCCTCGTGGTGCTGTTGGTATCGGGGGGCAGTATATGTGTATCTACGCAACGGATTCGCCTGGCGGTTATCAGCTTGTTGGGAGAACCGTTGAGATCTGGGATGCTGACCTTCTTGACACTGAGGCCTGGTTCTTTCGGCGCTTTGACAGAAATTCTTTTTATCCCGTCACTGAAGTGACGCTAGATGGAACAGCTAGATCTGAGCTTGTTCAGATCAGTGATGGTGTTCTTGATCTTGAACAATACGAAACGTGGCTTACGATGAACAAAGAAGACATCGCCGCTGCCGCAGATCAACAAGCAAGGGCTATTTCGAACGCGCCCTTTGTCGACGAATTGCTTCTTCCATATCAAGTCGAGCCTGTTGTCAATGGACACAGCCCGAGTCTGGATGGTGCGGGTCTTCGTGGTGAACGAGTCAAGGCGACGATGCCAGGTCGATGTTACAAGGTCTTGGTGAAAGAAGGGAGTGTTGTAGACAAGGGCGATGTTCTAGTTTGTATTGAGTCGAGTAAGATGGAAGTTGAGATTCGCAGTCCTGTCAGCGGAAAGTGCTTGGCTGTTTTGGTGCAGGCGGGGGATTTGATTGACGTGGAGGATGACCTTGTAGTCGTTGAGTGAGCCAAAATCGGGTTCCAGGGGAATTACAGCGAAATAAGGCGAACAGAGGTTTCAGTCACGAATTCACGAAGATGAGCGGTAAGTATTCGATTGAGCTGTGTAGGAGAGCTCAGGGCCCCTAGAGGAGGAAAGAAAACTCAGGACCTTGACCCTAAGCAATAAAAATATTTAGGTAAATCTAGCCTAAACTTAGGGGACTTTTTGTTAGGTTTATTTTGACACCCTATATGCAAGGCCCGATGTTTTCTTGCTCTCTGAGGGGCCCTAAATTTAGGACCTCTATCATAGCTTCACTGCAAATTTACAAAGCATTCAGACTAGCATTTACTAAGTGCACGAATTTATGAGATCAAGACAGAAGTCAAGTTGAGTTTCAAGTGTTTGATCAAGGTGTGTATTGTATCCAAGTATCTGTGTGTGTGTGTGTGTGTGTGTGTGTGTGTGTGTGTCAAGTGTGCTTAGCCATCAAAGTCCCGGTTGCGTTGGAGTCGCAGCTCGAACGAGTGTGCGAGATCTGCACCGTATGTCTTGGTTTGAACGGGCAGGGCCCGAGGCGAGTACACTGTACAAGAGTCATAAAATTGAAGGCGTATTGAGCCCGCGAGATCCGTGACTGTAGCGGCCGGCACCTCGGCGCGGGTCAAACCGTCCAAAGCCGTTGGGGACCGCGAACCCAGTATCCCTCTGCGAGATAAGATTGTTGGGAGCCACTGCAGGGGGGCCAAAGTGCTGCCCATGAATATTCTACAAAGGGTCAGAGTCGAGCTGCCAGTGTCGTGTCAAAAGAGCATACCTTGCACACTCGTTCGAGACTGTTCGAAGCCACAGGGGGTGGCCCAAAGTGCTGCCCAGTGAAGGGCTGCTGGAAGCTTTGGGATGGGAAGGGCATGTTTACCGCGCCAGCTGCGGCGAAGGGGTTGCCCTGAAGGCGTTCATGGCAAAGAATGACTGGTAGCGGCCTCGTTCAACACCGCGAGGGCCTTGCTGCACAGACATGTTGCCCATGCTGGTAGTGAGTGAGTTGGTGCTAGATTCAGGCGCACTGCCTACAAAGGCATTGGATATTCTACAAAGGGTCAGAGTCGAGCTGCTAGTGTCGTGTCAAAAGAACATACCTTGCATACTCGTTCGAGACTGACAAGCCCGAGTGCCTCGTGAGCGACATTGGCGGCGGCGGATGCATCTTTCTTGAGACGGCGGCTGACTTTGAACTTGGCCTTGAGCCTTCGGAGCTTGGACCTGAGCCAGTCGCTCCTCGTGCTCGACGTTGGCAGCTTTGGCAAGGCGGCGACGGATCTTGAACTTCGCCTTGAGCTTGCAACGAAGCCCATGGTGACGGTGGCTGAGGGCAAATGTGAGTTACCACAAGGTGCGATGAAGGGAAGGGAACAGATGAGGAAAATAAAAGCGAAGAAAGGTTGAAGAGATGAAATGACATGACCAGAGGAAAAGTGAAACTTACCATATCACCGAGCCACGAATGGCTCGGGACACTCCCCCGCTGGGGAGGGAATGAGTCCGCCGGCACCCACCAAGACAACACAATATGCCCAAGGCAACACTCTGCGCAGGGCTTCATTGGGCTGATTCTTGAACGTGAGTCCAATAACCAGCCCCACAAAGCCGCGGGCAAAGTGCTGCATTGGGCACATTGAGTGTCAACGAACGGAGGCCTGGGATCGAGGGGCCGTCGTGTGTCCAGGTGATGAGGACTGATGGTGTATATATAAGATATAGAGGGTAGTGGAGTGAGGAGGGATAATGATGTTGGTGGGAGGAGAGGGTGGAGGAGGATAAAGATGTTGGTGTTTGGCTGAAGAGGAAAGGAAGAAGAAGAAGAGAGATGAAGACGAGGGAAGATGGAATAAATACCAACAAGAGTGGATCCATCTGATTCTGTGTGCGCAGAGCTCGAGTTGCATGGGACAATAGTAGCAAAGCCCTAAAGCCCCGAGCCCTGAGTGAGAGTCAGAGCGGTCCTTGATTCACTGGCAAGTGGATTCCACAGAGACGCAAAGATCTCGAGAGCCTCTCCAGCCAATCACATAATTTACACTGCCCTCGATTTAATTCCCCTCGTCCATGTGGAGCCACGCAGAGCGCAGAGGGAATCTGCCTTGACGAACTGGTCCAATGAAAGGGGGCCTGCTTGTGACTTGGAACAGTTCCAAGCTGAACTTGGGCAATTCGGTCCAAAGTCCTTCAGAGCTGCATTCAGATTGGCCAATGCTTGCTATGATTTGGGTTGGAAACGTCCCAAGCTTACGTCAATTGCTGGCCTCGCCAAGCTTGGTTCTCCTGAACAGGCCAAGCCACTCTGCGAATTCTCAACCACCTCAAGTCCATACGTCTTGTAATTATTGTGCGATGTTCCTTGATGCATTTGAACGCTTCGATTTGTGTTCTGTGCATTCATCACCATTATACTTAATGTAATTCCATATTGTAGATCCGTAGTCAATACC
This sequence comes from Fusarium secorum, assembly GCA_013363185.1. NCBI lineage: Eukaryota > Fungi > Ascomycota > Sordariomycetes > Hypocreales > Nectriaceae > Fusarium > Fusarium secorum. The sequence continues at coordinate 76,325 of JABEEM010000783.1, forward strand.
ATCCTCAATGCATGCACATTGCAATTACTTATTCATTTTTGCATCACTACTGTTGACATGGATTATCTCACAATGCATTGCCAGTGTTCACCTCGCTAATGCACTCACTCTGCTGTTGCGGTGCAACTACCTTCCAATGACGCATCACCGCTCCCCAAAGCCCCCGTGGACGCGGATGAGGCTCAAAACGCACCCTCGAAAATACTCAGGGCAACCACAACAACAATTAAAAATACCTTCAAAAATATCTCTCGGAAGCTAAAAAATGCCCGATAGTCGCAAAAATAGTGCACCATTTTTCCTATTGTGCGTGGTCGCAAGATCACAGCTGAGTGTCCGGCCTCGTAGTTGATATAACGTCCAGCCGCCCCGCGCCACTACACAACGGTCCCCTGCTTCCCGCTTTTGGCGGAGCATTTCGCTGCACGTCACCAGCTGTCAGATCGCACGTCCCCACTCCTCCGTCTGATCTGCTGCTGGGATACTGCCGCCTCCCAGATCACTCGGCCCCTCACCGCCCGGGATCCTAGGTATATAAACCCGCCTTCCTCCCAGGTCAGACCTCTTTTCTTTTTCTCTTCTTCTCATACCAGGTCCCGGGGGGTTCGCCCCCTAGGACCTGGATGCCAAACCCAGTGGCTCTCGGGGATCATGAAGCCTGAGGGCTGGGAATCATCGTGTCTTATGGCAGTAGGTGAGAACCACAAAGCCGAGTTCGAAGCGGCCTGGAATAATTTTTGATTGCAGCCCATGGGCAACCACCTTTTTTTTCATTGGGTTCACGGCTTTATGCTGTGGCTTGAAGAAGAAAACTTGCTTTGACTGTGACTGTTGTATGCTGTGATGTTGTTGTTTAACTTTGTAATTTGTCTTGGTGATATGCTCTGATATACGCGTAGAGGGGAGCATTTCGTGCGTAGTGTGAATGTACGATACGATGGAGAGGAGCGCCGCGCTCGTGGGAAGTGTGTGAGGTATCGCGAGATGTTGTTTTGGCGGTTGGGCTCGACGTCTCGAGCAGTTGCTCGAGTGATGCCGATGCGCCTCTCCAGATGATCATGTCACTAGTGAATATCTTCGCATTAATTACAGACTACTTCGTGACATCATCAAGGTGTTTGCATCGCTGTTTCTCGTGAATGTATTCGTGGTTTCCCTGGTGACTCGCCTGCATCTTGGCTCGCCAGTGAACATCGTAGCAAAACCACAGACAGGGCAGACTCAGGACGGAATGAGACGTATTTCTTGGATTTAGAATGATATTACGGATATGGCACGCTATTCGGGGACCTCGTCGTCTCTGTTCATCTTGTGTTTTACGCTTGGTGGCTCACTCGCATCGTGATCCGCCTGTGGCATCGTAGCAAAACCACCGTAGGAATGGCGCAGGATGAGATACAAGATATTTTCTACGTGGACGATGATTATATGGATGTTGCTCGCTGCATGAGGACTAAATCGTCTTGCTTCATCTTCCGTTGTGCTTGGGAATCGTTTTGAGGCAATCACTCGGATGCGAGATCGTTGCAGCTTGACGGTCACATCGGTGCCAAACCACCACACAGCGGATACAAGCTTGGATACGAAGGACACATCATATTGAGAACTATCTCATGAATATCGCATACTATTTGAGGCTGAAATCGTCTTGCTTCATCCAGTTTCGGGCTTGGGAATCGTATCGAAGGATGCACTCGAGTGCAGGATCGTCGTAGCTCGCTCGTGATATCGAAAAACACAATATATTCGTAGTCGAATCGTCTCGTCAAGTCGTAAATACCCTCTGTGCACTTTCCTCGCACTTCAAGGTCATCTGTACCGGAGGTTCTGTACCGCCATCTCTCGCACTGGCCCTCCAGAGGGCGCCCGCCTTCGCGCTCCCGCTCCTCCCACTCACTACCTTAAGGCAACACTCCCACTTCTTCCCCTCCTGCTCTTTTCTACTTTCCACACAACCACCGCACAACAATTTCACGTTGTTCACTTTTCGTGTTCCGACCGCACTTTTTCTACTGCTGCAAGCATTTGAACATTTGTTCTGGTATGTTCTTTTCATGTTCTTCTTCTTCCCCTGAACACACTGAACAGTGAAAACTGACCTGGTCGTTGCTGCTCAGCTCAGCTCTTCAAGCTTTCCCCTCTGTATTCTGCACTTCAAGCACTGCTTCTTCGTCTACCGCAAGACGCTCTTCAAGTCTCCGTTCATTCCAAGAACTGCCCAACATGGTCATTGTCATTGACATTCCCCTTCCCGGCGGCGGCGGTATCCGCTTCAACATCCAGGAGTGGATCGTCATCCTCATCTTCATCCTGATCTTCCGCGCCTGGGGATGGCCCATGGTCGTCCGTCGCTGGCCCCTTGCCTTCGCCTGGCCCTGGCGCGAGGATGATTATGTCTTCTAAGCACCATTCACTAATACCCAAGTCGGTATCTCGAGTACGATCTCTACGAGCCATTTTTGAAATGTTTACGGTAAGTCACCTCGAACCTTGGAGTGTGTCGTCTCAAGTTATCGTCGTTTACTGACCTTCTCCAGGATCTGAATCACAGGACATGTCACCTGTAACCAAAAAGAGGATGTTATTACCATGATCATCATCGGCGGCGGATTTATGGAACCGAACTGGTGGATTACTAGGCTCTAGCAATGAATCGAATCTCGTTCTAAATCTTTTGATGTGCTCGTGATCGTGTTTCTTCCATGCCGCTTTTGCCCAAGTCTATCCATCTGTCACTCGGCAATATTTTCACCTTCCCACTCTTCCAAGTCTTCTAGTCGACAACCGCTAATGTCTATGTTGCTCTAGATTCTATCAGTTCCTCCAAAAGCTCCGAAGCTCGTTCCGCGCCGCCAAGTTCATTGAGTTCGTCACCCAGATGCCCTACCCTCTCCACGAAACCTGGATCGTCCAGTATCGTCCTCGCCGCCGTTCGAACCTGTTCTGTTGAAGGATTATCCGTCTTCAAATCGATGCCCGCTCTTGCCCAACTGACCCGCGCTGCTGTGTCCTTCTTATCTTCTGTTTGCCCAGCGCAGATCAGTGGCACTTTATGTGACAGCGCCTGCGTTATGCTTCCATAACCGCCGTTGGTGATAAGGAGGCAGAGCTGTGGGAGGAAGAGATGGTACGGTATCCATCTGATGAAGCGCACGTTTGGCGGCTCCCCTATTCTCGATGTGATCTCTTCTACATGGGGTGATGCCACTACGAGAAGCAGATCTGGATCATCGGAGAGCGCCTCGATCGCAGGTATGATCAAGGATGTTGGGTCCATGGCTAGTGTGCCTTGAGTGATACCAACAACACGAGGATGCGCAACAATCTCATCCCACTCAGGGGGTAGCTGGGCAAGACTGGTCGGTACTTGGGTAACTACCGGTCCAACGAACTTGGTATGCTCCCGCTGTTGCGGCGGCTTCGGTAGTAGCTTGAACTCCAATGACGGCGACGACGCTTGAATGTGAAGATAGGGGCTGTAAGTGAAAGACTCGATCGGCTCCCCATACGGCAAGTTCTTCAAGCCCAATTCTCTCCTCTGTGCATTTATGATCGGCCTCAATAGAAACGGCAGAAGAATCCACTGGCTAACAAGATGAAGAATATGGTTCCACATCAACCCAACCCACGACGTCGCCGGACCCTCCCCCGAAACAGCTTGCGGCGCTCCCCAACTCGACATGTACATCGGAATCACCCCCAGAGTCGCATACACCGGAACTTCACCAAGTTCACACAAAGCCCTCGCTCCATACGGCATCACATCGACGAGTAGAACATCTGCTTTAAAGTCCCTCAACACCCGGCGGTAATCCGTCACCTGCGCCAGAAGCCTGATCTGAAGCCGCGAATACTCCTTATCGAGAATACCAGTTTCATTAGCGGCGATAAGGGGCTCGTCGATGATGGCTATGGCG
>JABEEM010000786.1:0-10158 GCA_013363185.1 Fusarium secorum
CCCCCCCCCCCCCCCCCGGGACACGAGACTGGAAAAGCTGGAGACTGCTGCATGTTTTGCCCTGAAAATTTGAAGTGGAAATCTCACGATGACCGGACCCTGCCGAAGAAATGATGTCGATCTGAGCCGACCAATGCAGCAAATCTCGGTACGTACCCTTCTATTTCCAAGTCAACCTAAGTCAAACAAGTTATGCGCCATGTCCATTTTGGTTGGAAGATGCAAATCTTCAAGATGCCCTTGCAAGGCTTTTGGTTGGATCATTTACACGCCCTTCAATTTCACCAACAACAAAACAGAACAAAGAGATGTGAAAATTTTCTCAATATTGGGTTGGCTGATTGTTTGTTTCAGGGTCATAGCTCTTGGGTCCCCTAATTTTAAAACAAAAACCCCAGGCGCAGACATGATCAATGCCAATCCACCATAAAATTTTCCTTTATTGCACACGTGCGAGGGTCCGTTGCTAGCTCAGATCATCAAATTCAGTTGAGAATCGCCGATGAACATGGAGGATGCGCTGGCAGAGCGAGACAGGAGTTATTGAGTCTCCATACCTAAGCCTAAGCCTTGATCAAGCTAAGTTGATTCACGGCCCGCAATGATCATGACGTTCAGAGACCAATTGACCGACCCCCTTTGCTCCATCTGGACCCGTATCGTACATACTGTACATACCTTTCTAGTAACCGGGTTTTCGGGAAGCTAAAATCTTTGTTCAATGTCACTGGAAAGACTCTCAGGTGACAGGTGACAAAATGATAGAGCTTCATCTCTTCTATAGTGCTCAAGTCATCTTGTCAGCCTCTAGCTCTAGGCCTGACTTGGGCTAAAATTTGATAAGTGTTGCAGGAAAAACCTTTCCGTGCTTTATCGGCCCAAGCCTCCATCTCATATCGCTCGCTCCCTTATCCCTATCAAGGGACGTGATGGTTGCATGAACGGAATCCCCAGGGGGCAACTTGATGAGAGAGGTCGGCTACTACCTACCAAGCGGATGTATCGTAGAGTTTACTTTAGTACTGTACTGTCCTTAGCTTCAACGAATCGACTTGGCTTACGATATCACAACAATGGACAACTTCGGGTGCAAATATGACGATACGTACTCTTTTTCATTTTCGTGGTGGCATCATGTTAATAACAGGCGAGCATGTTTCGGTTTCCAAAACAAGCTCTGACTGAACTTTACCTTTTGACTTTTGAGCCGCATGACACCCAGATTGCGAATCTCGGTTTCATGAGGCCCCGTTCATCGGCGAGGCGAAAAACAAAAAATCATGCTAATTGACATCCACGAGGACGTTGAATCTTTAAGATTGTTAGTCAGGCTGTCTCCATAAACAAGGGGGTTATGGCCGGCCATCGGAGCTGTTATGGCTCACACAGTAGTTAGTAGTCCCGGCCAAGCTTTCACTTCGAGTCTGGGGAACGGAGCTGAAAGCGGCTCTTAGTTAGTATTGTCTTCTGACTGTTGCAAATCTTCTTTGCTGTTGCTCAATCATTAGACTTTGTCTGGAACTACCGGCGGATAACCCTTGCTCTTCGCTGCGCGCGCGCATCCGTCTAAGTAACTTAACTTAGTTGTAGAATCTTAGCTTCGACGATGGCAACAGATTTCAATGCCGCCGAAACCTCCATCCTCCTTGCTTAACATTGAGACGCGTGGAGCCGAAATTGCTGAGTCACTGTAGATGAAAAGTCGATCCATCCCAGTCTGTCTCCCTGGCGGTGACTGTGAGCTTGGAAGTAAAACCCCCGAGAAAAGCAATTCTACCCACATAGTGTCGCTGTGTTGTACCTATGTATGAGGCTAAGAATACCCGCCGATTATGCCATCCAAGTTGGGTGACGCTCGAGGGAGAGTAAACGAAACACGGAGAGTTATGCACACTCATACTTTGGAAACTTGGCTTGCTTTGTGTGGAGGGAGAAAAAAAAAATCTCTTTTGGCTATACTATGCTATGGTATCCAATGATGAGCTATGCTGTGCAGTGTAGTGCAGTCTTCCGCAGTTCCTGTCAATGCCCAGTGCCCCGTAGTCAAAAAGCGCAGTTATACCTCCCAATAGAATAGTCCATCGACCGGCTTCTTGCCTGGTCGGTCCTGTACGCCAGACCCAAATGTCCCCAGCCGTTCGTATCCCGGTATCATGATAAACCTCCCGTGCTCCCGTAATCCATGTTCTGAAACTTGATATGATATCAACCCGCCCTGTATTTGGTACAAGACACCGATGGACAAATAAACCGCCCAAGATTATCCCACCAGATATTGGTTGAGATGAAAAGAAATCGTGATGGTTCGATGTGAAACAAACTTTTTTTTAATGCAGTGCTCCGGTATAATGCCCGTCTTTGTTACAAACAGATTCTTCGACAAAGATAAAAGGAAAAAAAAGCGTGAAGTATGAGTTGAGGTTTCGTTTCTGCGTTTGATATTGTAGATGTTGAATGAGTTGCGTGATGATATGTTTTTAGGTGATGTTTAGAGGTGAGGTTGCATGTGAGAGAGTGATGTCGTTGTGGTATCCTGCTTAGTATGATCGCCTTCGCTGGGTCCTCACATTGTCGAAGGACACTGCGTACGCTCGGAGTTCCTTCCTCGCCTTGTCTGACAGTTGACTTGACTCTCCTGTTGTCGAGGTACTTTGCATGGAGCAAAGGCTGCTGTGGGAGCTCGAAGGAGTGAGGGATCGGATAGTTGACTGCTCAGTGCCGTAAGGCTTGAAGGTAGGTTGGCTCATGTGCCTCGATCCGTATGGCTTTGCGTTGGAGAAATCGTAGGCGGGGGACAGGTAGAAGCCCGAGCTGGAGGATTTCGATGACCATTGGCAAGAAGGAGAAGCGAGACCAGGCGAGCTGGCTTGAGAGCTTGTTGTTGAGGTCTTCTCGAAGTCGGCCAGTCTGCAAGACTCAGAGCAGTAGGCATCAGTTGATGATTGGACCTGCTTGTCGCAAGCGAGGCAGAAAGAGTGAGCCCAAGAATCACAGTCCATGGCTGCGGTGGTGTATGTGATTGATGAGAAGGAAGAGTGGCTGGTGTGTGATGGGATCAACCCAAGAGGCAGAGAAGTGAAAACTCCTTTATATCCAAGTGATTTGTCGAGTGAGATCAATAGTTCAAGATGGAGAAGAAGCAATTGAAAGGATTGCGAAGTTTCGAGATGATGGTGGAGGGGATCAGAGGTCAAGAGGTTCGAGGGGAAGGGTTATGTATATTCTTGGTCAGTGGCCCAGGCACAGCCTTGGTCGATGATCAGTTGCACGACCAGGATGGCGCTAGAGGTACATTGCCTAGGAATTCGTGGAGGAGGGTACCAAGGCACACCACTGCTCCATCGATACGTACTTGTCTTGGTGGAGTTTTGCAGACAGGTGGGGGCGCCTTGCCGCTCTCAATGCCCTGCAGCAAAGATGTTAGTGCAGGTAAGGATCCAATAGAAGAAGTACGTACAGGAAAAATTGGTCCACCATGGGCTCTGATGGGACGCCCGCCGGGTGTGAGTTGCTCTCGTTTCAACTGGGTGTGTGATGGACAGACACACCTGGGTGTCTCACCCTTTAGGGAGTGTTGGAGAGGGAGTGCCAGCAATAGCAAGAGGAGTGGAGATCCAATGCAGAGATCAAAGAGGTGCCTGGTCCTTCAGTGAGCTCTCACTGCTGTACTGTAGGCTGTATGCTACAGAGGACAAGACAAGCCTCCAAGACCAAAGAACCAAAGGACCCAAGACATTCAGACACCAGACACAGGCGTGTGATTCTGCTGGAGACATTGGCTGGCTGACTTGACTGTGCTCTTCCCTGCCTGCCCTTCCAGAATTGGCCAAGGAAGGCTACGAGATTGCGATGGATAAACGAAAAATTTTCGATGATTCAATTATGCTCAGTTCATGCCCACGAGAGCAATCACCCATATTGAGCTTCGATGAGGTGACTCAGATGGGTTCTCAACGGGGGCATCAGCCGAGATTTTTCGCTGGGGACTGGGACTGAGCTGATGAACAGACTCAGCACCATAGCGACACCGGAGGTGGGCAGTGGGCTGTTGCTTGCCTCTGTTTTCCGTTATCTACCGTGCAATTCTGCACGGTTCTGCCCGCTTGCTGGAGCTTTCGGAGTGCCCCAAGTGCCCCCTCTCCCCGCAAGACGAAAGGTTGTGCTGCACAAAGGGTGTTGGACCCCCGTGCCCTCCGCCCTTCGTGGTGTGAGGCCTGTTCGACAGTGGTCTGCTTCCAAGTCCAGCATCGTAAATTCATTTCTTGATGGGATTTTATTGCTGGCATTCTGTTTGACCCAGTGACCACCCCGCTCATGAATGGTCAATGGGTGATATTCGTGATCAAGGTCGAGTCTGGGGAGGGGGATACAAGCGAGCTGATGCACTCCCTGTTGGTCTCTTGCTCGTACTGTATTATGCTGCTTCATGCTGCTTCTGCTGTAAGCTGCTGCTATGTGCTGCGGCGTAGTACAATCCGTTTGGCGGTTGTATGCTTCCCAATGCTTCAAAATGGACTCTAACACAGCGACCCACAGGAATGGGACGGACTGTAAAAGTGTCCGCCCCTTGGGAATGGCTGGCCAGGAGAATAAAGGCCTCAGGCAGGAACCCAACAGCTGTGCGCCCGCAAGAGCAACGCAATGAGTTTAGCGCTGCTGCTCTAAGCCTGTAAAAGCATAGCGTTCTCAATGCCCCCCTTCCCCACATCCTTGCTGCCGTCTCCCATCTCCATTTCTCTCCACTTTAGCTGCTTCACTTCACTTCACATCGTTTCTCCACCTGAAGCACGCAAAATAACCACTAACATTGACAACATGCTCTTTGAGTTCTGCTCTCCTTTCAGGGTCAATCAATCTAGCCTTGTCAATCTCAACAATTTAGCTGATCGTTAGCAATGGCTAGTTCCTGTCGTGACTCCGCAACAGGAGGGTTTTAAGATATCGATGCTCGAATACGTTGCACAGTGGGCGAGTAGTATGAAAGCACAGACACGGCATAGATTCATTCATACAAACTCGAACTTTCTGTGCCGTTCAGTTAATGCTGCAATGCACTTCATAACCAGATACTACTTCATATACATCACACAATAAACCACATGACTAGGATCTTCCTGACGCCATAGAGAGCAGCCAAAGCAACCTCGACCAAGAATTAAGCAGACGCGCATTCGAACTTTGTGAGACGCTCGAAACGCTCGATGCGACAGGAAGTGAGAGTGACGCCATCTGGTAACGAATTGCATGTTTGATGCCTTCGAAGACTGCGCCAAGCCTGTACTGTATGGAACCAAGGTCAGCTTCCTGAATGGGCGTTCCAAACAGCAATCGACCATTCAGAGTCCTCTACCGGGTTTACGGATGCTGCAATACCTGCAGTATCCGTACCATTCGACAACAGTTTCGACTGCCGCTCTCCCACTATCAACCTTCTGTTGTTCTACATGAAGTGCATCACACCATTGGCCCAGATTTTGCACCTTGATAGCCAACAAGCCAATGACCATCAAGCTCCTATCAACGGTAATGGTTCAATGCCGCCATCATACCTTGAGGAGGCGACCGTTACTGAAGCCAGCAACCTTAATCAACAATCTTGGGTTACAATGGAACAACCACAATTACAATCCGCGCAGCTCGCCACCAGAACATTTCAAGGGTTGTTCTCGACCATGACCCGGCCAACAATAGGCGATCTACCGCACTGGACCCTTGATTTTCACTGTATTTTCTACAAAGGAGAATAAAATTCTTCATATCATCGCCACAAGCCACCATGGTAGCATGGGCTTGGTCTCGATGAGGTTTCGCGAGGCTCTTTACATTTCTAAAATGCCCGGGTGTTGTCGTGCAGCAGAGTATATCAGAGCACAAACTACAACTAGTCCAAATTGCCTCGAGGAATGACGCCAAGGATGATATGCGCACCTCAATGAATGCACAACTGGGTATCACGAAACAGAGACCAACCGCCGTGCACTTGTTTGCTGTATTGCATTACTATCTTACCCTGCTGTATTGCGTCTTTCTCTCTCTCTTGAGTTTTAGAGGATGTCCACAGCCCTGCCGTCTCCTGAAGTAGCGCTTGTATCAGTTGAAGCGTCGATGACCTGAAGGAGTCTTTAGGCGCTACGAGTCAAACCAGCCTGTGCGCTCAGCGTCTTGCCCCAGGTTCACCGGGAATTGCACTGCAGAGAGGGAGCGAGGTTGACAATGGCCAGCCGCCTATCGTGATCATCAACTAACACCAGCATTCAAAGCCATGCCTGGCAGGAAAGAAAACTCGGGACCTCGATCTTATATGACAAAAAGATCTAGGTAACTTAGTCCAAGCTTGGTGTACCCTTTGCTGGGTTTATTTTGACATTCAACATCAAGGTCCGATGTTTTCTTGCTCCCCGAGGCATGCGTCGCTGATCTATTGGACTTCTCAGCAAAGCCATTCCTCTTTCGATCATGCCTGCGTCTGGGGGCGGATACGGCAAGGGGCTCGGAGCGAATCATTCTCTACCATTGATCTGCACTCCATCCAACTGCATCCCCGTCCTGTTTCTGCCGCCTGACCACTTATTCCAACCTCTTCGAAAACAACAAGGTCGCATCGTCGTGTATCACGCCCATTTCGCTACTCCTAGTTTGTAGTGTCTGGCACTAGCGGGTCAGTACTGCCTCTGGGGTGCATGTTGTCAATATTGGTTCCCTTCGAGGTAAGCTTGACAAGACGCCAGTATTATTCCCCGGATTCTTGTGGAATCAACGACGCCGGGGCCTGGTCGAAGATAGCAAACATGCATAATCTTTCAGTGGTACATTGCCTATCCTGCACTCTCTGAAACACGCCTGGTTGGGTCTTACTGTCAAGTCTTATCTAACAACGTTTCGAGGCAGTTTTGACATATCCACCAATCCGATGTATTGAAGACGCAATCGAACGCAACATGCTTAGAATATTGCCTCTTAATCGCCTGTCGAGAGATAATGGCTATACTGTTCGCCAATCAACAATTTTACTCGGCATGTCGCGGCAATTCTGCTAGTTAGGTTTCATTCGGGCTTTCAAGACCACCTCAATCAAGGTTTGTGCCAATGACTATAATTTCTACGATGCTACAGCGACTTTGCTACCGACAGACCACGGTGCATTTTTGAGGAGCTGTGAACATTCATGGCCGAATCAAAAGTTCACACAACAGCGCTGATCTCACGATATGTCCACAGCGCATGGACGATCAATCGCGACGATGACACTTGAAGATATACGGAATATTCAGTCCAAGTGTTGCATATGTATTAGTTAATGGCCGAGGTAAAGGACGGCCCCCACTCAATTGAGTGAATATCCATTGTCCAGATAACTCGGGTTGCATCTGTCGTCACTTGAGCGCCCGCAGCTGCATCAAACCAAGATATGGCGCATACGAAGCAGATTCATCACACAATCAAGTCTCCATCATACCTTTTTGATAAGATAAACAGCCGAAGGGTCCCCCCACGATTTCATCAGCTCGTCCGAGATTAGCAATGCTTGTTGTTAGTTCGTCGGACAGAGCGACCAGATTGGAAATTGATCCATGGATTTGGTCTTCGGACACGGTTCCAGCCGCCCAGCCCGCAGCCAGGTCATGAACTCTATTAACCAAACTTTCCGGTCTAGAACGGTGAGCTTTCCTTAATTGAGCACAGAATTTTGTCGTTAGCCGTCGACGCCGAGAATTATTCGAGTATGAAAGGTTTTCGCCGTTGGCTTACTGCGTAACCTACGCCGTACTCATACATGATAGCATCAGGAACCACAAACAATGCCCCAAAGCTAACGAACGGGGGACGAGACTCGAGGTACTGGCCACGCGGGAACCAGGGAACTCGTTTGTCCGCTAACTCAAAAGACTCAAGTTATAAAAGTCCATATTCTTCGATCTTATTTGGGAGTTGATCCGTAGTTCGTGTATGGACAATCGACAAGATTGCGGGAAGCCCGGTTCACTTCTTGCAACTCACCCATCTATGGGAGTAGGCACACAGTTGCAACACAATGATCGCAGCGAAAGATTGCGTTACCAATCTCACATCTCAGCAGCTGCCTCGTGTAAGCGAACCGCTGGGGAGAGAGCCAGCCTCATCCGAAAGCTGTATTCTTCTCGTCGATTCGCTCAAGGCTGCAGGTCAGCAATCCCAAATGAGATTAACTCGCAGAAGCAGAATCAATATATTTCCGTGTTGGGGGGTTGTGGCGTTCACTGTCATCCCAAATCGAGGAGCTGCGCAGGTTCAGCTGCAGTCCTGTCCAACCATTCAAGACTTGTAGAGTAACATCGAGCCCCAGTCCAGGATGAGAACTTACAAGTTGGTGCTACACATCCCAAAACAGATGAACCATCTCAGCTGGGGGGTTCGAGCTGTTGCAAGGATTCAGAACTCCGTTGAAAAAATATTGAAGATTGGTCTGGTGGTGCTGTTAATGGTGGGCTCACCGATCACCTCACCCTCCGACCAGGCTGCCCGAGGTAGGTGCTCATGGACCAGCCCCTATTTCTCACGAAGTCCGTGCAAAGAGCAGTGGCGGGATTTAAGTGAGACTTGGACAAAGGTCTAGCCAAGCCGCAGACAATCTGCGCACAATGAAGCTCACGAAGTGGAAGAACAATTAATTGCATTGCCGCTTTCCCTCGATCGCTGCGCCAAGTTCAGCTGCGCTACGAGTACTCGATCGACGAAAAAGAAACTACTAGCAGATCGCCCGCCTGGGATGACGCGAGCACCGTACATAGACGGCGGTATCTTCAAGGGTCCAAGAGCTTTGACAAAAGGCTAGCAGGCCACATTGGTCGTAAACGCCAGCAAAGATTACTATTCTTCGCCAGGGAAAGGATTTCCCGACAAGCTGAAGAGTTGAGAGATTGTACTTGCCGATGCATGCCGGCTTGGGTCGGTCGCAGCATCTGTTGAGTATCACCATTTTGTGCTGTACCGGGAAGCTCTGTGCCTTGCAGTATCAACAGCGGATAGGCTTCGGGTACATCCTCCGAGTTTCTCATGCAGGTCAACTTTATGGGAACGTGAGAGGCAACCAACAAAACGCACACAGCCAGCCGCATTCAGGAATTGGGCGATAAGACCCAAAAAGGCATTCTCTGGGTGTGGTGTGTTCTGACTGGAGTGGTTGCCTCGTGCCCAATGGCCAGGTGAGCCATCTCATTCGTCAGATAACCACTATGATCTGACAAGATTGAGATTCAAGTTGATATAAAAATTTTCTTGATCCCGAATTTTCAGTCCCCTGAGCCATTGTCGCTAGGTAATAGCACGGAGAATCCCTTACTCTCCACCAGAGCCTGACAGTATACCTGATCCTATGGGTATCGTTAACCATTCATTGACAGTGCCAAGAGATATCCCCAGACTTGATTGTAGGTTGAAAGCGGGTGCATCAGCTTAGGGCATCAAGGCTCCCTGACAGGCACTGGGTCTTGGATGACAAGAATAGTCTGAACCTGGTCAGTCTGCCAAGTTGGGCATGATCTACAAAAGCCTATTGCTACGTACCTTGACGTCCAAGGCTAGAGGCTGAGCTAAAACTGCTAGAGGGTTGTTTAACGGCACACTTTTGACTGGCTGCATAGGGCTCAAGGCTCAGACTTGCTCGAGGCTCGACAGAGGGGCTTTGTCCACTAGCCGTGGCTCCCCGTGTGCAATTTTTTTTGGTTGCCTTTTTCTACGGGTGTCCCTTTTTGCAGTTTGGAGCTGCTGAGAGACTTGTCCCAGAAAGTGAAAGCGCTGTCTGAGAATGCCAAGCTTCATTTCATTGAGACTGGGACAGAGAATGAGATGACCAGATCGGCCGATTGCTTGCATGACGACATGAACTTTTCTTTTCCTCTAGTTTCTGTCTTCCCTGTTCTGTCGCTCTGTTGGGGCCCAGACTCGAGCAAGGGCTTGAAGCTCAGTCCTCGTGAGCTGATGCCATCGTGAGATTGGGTTGTGCAATGAGATCAGATTCCACTGGAGTGGAGTCCCAAAGCGTTTTTATTATTTGACTTTTCTTCTTTTTCGTTTTGGTTCTGTTTTTGACGATAGTGTTTTTTTTTTTTTTTTTTTTTTTTTTTTTTTTTTTTTTTTTTCCTTTTTTTTTTTTTTTTTTCTTTTTTTTTTTTTTTTTTT
>JABEEM010000787.1:0-20462 GCA_013363185.1 Fusarium secorum
ACACTTGCAACCCTCCTAACTCATTGCAACACTAATCGAGGAAACGAGCATGCAATTCCTCGAGCGCAGACAGGGAAAGCTACTATAATAACCAAGATAACAATCAGTCGCACGTGGTATGAGGAGAAAACATCATCAACCTTGGATTTGAGTTGTCATGCCGCTATGAATCCACAGACTCGATACTGCAACCCTAAAAGCGAAGCTATCCATATGACAAATAGTGGTTTAGCTAATAATTTAACACAGCGCCAGAACGACCGCAAGGAGATGTGGGAAAGGCTCACGAGGGGGACGTAGCAATCGCGGCTTGACGAAATCTTGCCTGCCTCTGGACTTGCTTCTGCTTCAAAATGTCCGGTCCGTTTCCGCGACGCCCGTTGTTGGCCAGTGGTCTGTTCAATGATAAGCCTTTGCAACCCGTCACCTGGGCAGGATGCTTACTTTAGATCTCCTCCGTCAACGCCTGCATCTGCATCTGCACCGACGGCCGCGTCTGCGCCCCCGGGTAAGACAGCAGCAAACTGGACGCCATTGGGCTGTCGATTGGTGGACAAGATTTGTGATGCTGCCACAGGAGGCGGAGATCATCAGTTTTACGCTCTGCGATGTTCGTGCTGCAGCCCCAAAGAGGCACCTAATGAAAGAGACTTTTCTATATTTTACCCCATCTGATGGCACACGAACTCCCTCTTCGGCTCTCAAATGGACTTATGGAAGGATAGTTTGGGGACGGAATCTCGATCGACACAAACAGTCTAATGCCTTGCCTTTCGTGTGATGCCTGGAGGAAGGAATTTCAATGCTCCCCCCCCTTTCAGTCTCTCTAGTCTGTCCATCCCATCGACTGCACCCATTTATCAATGCGACAAAAGCTTTCGTTGCTGGAAGAAACTGGAGGGGGGACCTCCAGGGACGGGCCTAGTATTGCATGAAACAATGCCCGACGACCTAACAAAGGCTGGTGATAGTATGTAGAACGCCCGCCAAACAAATCAAACACCCACCCCACAGTACCCTGTCTTCCTTCTGATGGACAAAAATACTTCAATACCTAGGTGTCAATGTCATCACTGGGGTAGGTAAGTTAGGTTAGTAGTTACCTGGTATTACATGTTTCCGGTTTGGCGAGCATAGCGAATGAAAAACCTATGAAATTGGGGGGGCGTTCAGTTGATATCAACAGGGTTTCAAGAAGCAGTGGGTTGCAAAGCCATTGATTGGAAAGCGGGTGCCGGGCACCCACTGCACAGTCACAGTGGAACATCATGGGTGGAGGCCATAGCTTGCATCAGGACCCTCAATGTCCGTAAAGCGCTGTAAAAAAAAAAAAACTATACCCGCAAGATGTTGTAGCTTTGCAGGGCTAGGAGCTTGATTCCCGGGAAATGGTGGGGGGTGATTGGTCCAGCAGCGCATTCCCCCGCTTATTGTATCATGAGAGGAACGCGCTTTCACGATGGCCCAAGGAGCCATGGCTCACCTGGGCCAAACTTTGTCTTTCTTCCCCTTCGAGGCTTAACGGCGATTCTTAAACCCCGTTCTGCAGTATCAAGCAAGCTCCCGAGGACTGAACAGACTAGGCAACTTCAAAACAAGATCTATCGATTGTGCTGTCAATTCGAGTCGACTCCCTTTTCCTCACCTCGCCTCGTCCGAGCAGGTACCCACGGTCACGATCACGGTACAGTACGATCACGGTTGGCCCCGTTCTCGGCTACACCTGAAGGCGCTCGCACGCTTTTAGAAAGTCACCCCTTTGACTTCTAGGCGTTAGGGTTACAATTCGATCTCGACCTCATTTTCCGGTTCATGCTTAGAAGTTGTACAGCGTCAGCCCGAGAACCCTCGCTGTCGACCCTCAGTCATGTCTCCGAGTCTCGCGGGTCTGTAGTTCTGGCGCCCTTGCCAGACCCCGAGTCTCCCCACTTGTGCTTCTGCTGGAGCTGCCAGCTATCCTGACGTCGGGCCCTGGCCCAAAATCCCACGGTCGACGATACTTGCGAAAGATCCATTGCACTATCTATTCCTGGTTTGCACATAAGTCGCTTTTGAGATAAGATGGAATTCCCGTCCGGCGCCACCCTGGCACCCCCGGCAGTTGCCTCTCTGAGGGCACAACAAACAACTGCTATGGAGAGGTCTTTGAGCCAGGACATCCGGGAAGAGCGCGAGGAACTTCGAGAAGCTGCTGAACAGACTCTCAATACCATCGTGGACCTCAATCTCGATGGAACAATTAAATGGGTCAGTCCCTCGTGGACTGATGTTGTAGGCACCCAGTTCGAGACAGTCAATGGCCTGCCTATCTCCGACCTGATAGTTAGCGACAACAAAAATGTGTTCACTGAAGTTGTCGAATCCATGAAGAAAGACGATTCTCGGAGCCACAGAGTCCGGTTCGCTGTCAATCTTGGACCCCTCTCGAAGCTTTTACCTATCGACGACCTCGAAAATGACCCCGAGAACGAGCAGTCACATGCTGTAGACCTTGAAGCCCAAGGCATTATGGTATACGACAGTGTCTCGGGTGGAGAGAGCCATGTAAGATTCGTCGATGTTGGCTTTCTGTGCAATACTGATCTCGTCTAGACAATGTGGATGATTCGCCCCTGGATAGCTCCACGAGAAATCAAGATCGATCTTCCCAACGTAATCGTGGACTCGTTAGGCTCAGGTGCTGAAGTTCTGGCGAGCTATCTGACTCAACTTGCTGAGAGCGGACTTGATGACCCCGAAAAACAAGAGCCTCCGCCACCGGTCCTCTGCCGCATTTGCGAACGCCAGATCCCTCGATGGTGGTTTGAGAAACACACCGATTTGTGTTTGCAAGAACATCGGGCCGAGATGGATGTTCAAATGGCACAGGAAAGCCTGACTGAGCACCGACATTCGATTGTCAAGGTGCTCGACGCATTAGAGGCCCGCAAGAGCCGGTCACTTGCTGGTGATCAGACGCCTGTCCCAGTCGCCGAATACAAAGGTTTGCCAATTGGGCCGCCGCCATCAACTCAGTCGTCACCTGGAAGTTCATTACCTCGATCGAGGGAACGTTCTGGAGGACTTGGGCATACTAGGGCACGCTCGTTCGCTATTCGACGACCTCAGGCTCGAATTGTCGAGCTGCTTATGGATCTTTGCGATACCGCTATTGAGATTAGCACACCTGCGATAAAGGAGTCCTCAACCCAACAAAGTGGCGATTTTAGAACGCAATCCCCGCAATCTGAGTCACGAATATCACAGGTTCTGCAATGGCAATCGCCAAGCACCAATACTCTGGAGCAGGAACAAGGATTGGCTCTGTTGTGCGCTGACACGGAGAAGGTTGCTAGGAACAAGGTCGACGCTGTTTTTCGTCACAGGAAAATTATCGAGTATGCTGAACGTATTCGTATCGAACTTGCTTGCCTTGTCCAAGACTGTATCGACGAGGCCCTGAGGAAGGCGGCTCGCATAGCCAACGGCGAATTGACCGACTCGACAGAAGAAGAACGGCTCAACTCTGAGTACGAACAATGTGACACATGCGATGAAGGTACTGGAGACGACGACGATATACCTCCAGAACCCCTTGTCTCTGAACCTCAGCATCTTCTGCAGCGAGGCAGCGAAAGCTTCACGGAGCCCCTGAACAGCCCATCTGCGCTAGCCACGGCCCTTCGCCAGATGAATCTTTCTGAAAACAAAGACCGATCAAGACCAACGTCGTTTGTGGCCTCTACTAGATCCAGCAGTCCTAAAGAGTGTCCTACGCCCAGATCTCACTTTGGCGGGCAGAGTAGCCTTGGGGTTCAGGCACGAGATACTCGTAGAGACTCGGTCTACTTAGAAGGTGACTTTCTTGATAGCGAGGGCAGCTTTCGATCGTCATCAGTGGCATCTCGCAATGCACCAAGGACCGAATCCCCCATATCTGAATTTGGAGACCTCCGTCGCGCCGCGAGCACGAGAAGGCGACACCGAAGGAGTCTGATTTTACCTGGTACTTCTTCCCCTCACCGGCAGGAATCACCCTCGAGACCAGGACAGCCGTCTTCGCCTTTACGCATTAAAGCAAGGGGGTTTCCGATGTCCCAAGAAGGTGTCGTGTCTCCAGAGGCGTCACCTATGCTTCCGGGCAGTGACTTTAGTTCACCTGCCACACACAGTCACAGACATCACCGGAGGCAATCTTCAGCAGCCATTTCTGACTTCGTCATGAAGCCTCCGCCATCGCCTCGCCTAGGTGCAAATCAAGCACCCCCACAACCTCGCCCAACCCAGCCATCCATCAAAGATTTTGAGATTATCAAGCCTATCAGCAAAGGTGCCTTTGGTAGTGTGTATTTATCAAAGAAGAAGTCTACAGGAGAGTACTTCGCAATCAAAGTACTCAAGAAAGCCGATATGGTCGCCAAGAACCAAGTCGGCAACGTCAAAGCGGAACGAGCTATTATGATGTGGCAGGGGGAAAGCGACTTTGTTGCCAAGCTTTACTGGACTTTTTCGAGCAAGGACTATCTATACCTGGTGATGGAGTATTTGAATGGTGGGGATTGTGCTTCGCTAATCAAAGTTCTGGGTGGTCTCCCCGAAGAATGGGTGAAGAAGTATCTTGGTGAGGTTGTCCTTGGAGTTGAGCATCTTCACAGCCGAGGCATCATTCATCGTGATTTGAAGCCAGACAATCTCCTCATTGACCAGAAAGGCCACCTTAAGCTCACAGATTTTGGCTTGTCTCGCTTGGGATTGGTCGGCCGGCAAAAGCGAGCATTGAATAGTGAAAACTCTGATGGAACGCCAGACCTGCTCAAACAAGGACCCTTTGCACGATCTGCCTCTATTGCTTCGTCAAGATCAGCGTCACTTGATCTCCACGGACATACCCATTCCCCTGCTCAGACGCCTCAGATGACACCCGAAGTCGGAAGCTTGGCACAACCTTCTTATTTCAGTCTTGGCCAAGAGACCCGTCGAGTATCAGGCACACACCGAAGTGACAGTGGTGGTAGTGAGACACTTGCCCGTATGGTCACCAACTTTTCCTTGCATGACGCAGAGATAGCATCCCAATCCAACAGCGTCAGGTCACCCCTAGATGAGGAGGCAGTTGCGCAAGGCTCGCCCGATTTACCCATGAGTGTTGGATCGAGAATGAGTATGGATAGCCACGCCAGGAGCTCTCTACCACTATCCAACATGATGCCACCTCCAATGGCGCTTTTCAACCCTGAGGATACAAATAGACGTTTCGTGGGAACACCTGACTACCTCGCCCCCAAAACTATAAAGGGTGATAAACAAGATGAAACCAGCGATTGGTGGTCGGTCGGTTGTATTTTATTTGAATTCCTTTATGGTATTCCACCGTTTCATGCTGGTGAGGCCGAAGAAGTTTTCGAGAATATCTTAGCAAGGAAGATTCAGTGGCCTGACGAGAATGAATGTGAGCCCATTTCCGAAGAGGCAAAAGATTTGATCAATAAGCTCCTGTGCATGGAGCCTCACCAGCGTCTAGGCTCCAATCGCGATGACAAGTTCGCCTCTGGCGGTGAAGAGATTCGCCATCACCCTTGGTTCCAGGATGTCAATTGGGAAACGCTTTTGGAGGACGAAGCTCAATTTGTCCCACAGCCTGAGAATCCCGAGGACACAGAATACTTCGACGCCAGAGGGGCAGTGTTGCAGTCTTTTGCGGAAGAGATGGAAGATCAGGCGTCTCCTCAGTCCTCCGTAGCTGGCTCTGAGTACGCTGAACGGCCCCATGATGCGCTTTCGCGGGTCCGGTCCCAGGTCAACTCTATAAACCGAAAATTGATGCCACTGCATATTCCCCCACATGTCCGAGATCTGAAGTCGAGACGTCTGAGCGAGCCGGTGGCGATGGACGACTTCGGCTCATTCTCATTCAAGAACCTACCTGTGTTGGAGAAGGCCAACAAGGACGTGATCCAAAAGTTGCGAGCCGAGGCGCTAGCCACGCAAAGTAAAGGAACATCCGTTAGCCCCGGGGCATCCAGCAATGTTATATCACCAGGGCCGTCGCTCGAAGGCAGCCCTGTCCTATCAAACCCTGTCTCCAGAACTATCTCCAACGCCAAGGCGACAAATCGAGCACAATCGCCATCTGGATTTGGTCATACAAGTGCGTCACCCAACCGAGCCTCCCAACCATCATCACCATTGTTGGTTTCATTTGTCGCTGGCCAAGGTGCCGATGGACGACGAAAGGCGTCAAGTAACTCTTCCAGCCTATCTCACCAATCAACTGCCGCATCTCTGCAGCCAGGCTCGGCATTCGAGGTACCCAAGGTACCCCCAAGCCTGCAAAAGGCCGCCACAACGGTCGCAGCATCGTCTCCAGTCCAGAGTCGCAGTGCGGCGCCACCTCCTCTGTCACTGTCTCCCCAAAAGACTATATCAACCCCACGACAGTCTAGCAATTCATCTGCCGGACGTTCGAGATCACGTACTGTGGGCTCTCAATCTCAGGACGGCAGTCCCGTTGCTTCTGACATAATGCACCATCATCGAAATCGGAGAAGCCAGGTCTTTGACATGTCACCATCCTCATCAGATAACGAAGGCGAGAAGCATAACGCCCTTCTCCGAGTACAGAGGCGCAGACAGAGCTCAAGGCGGCTCTCGCAGATTGCCTTTGATGGAGGCCCTACTTTCCGGCCTCTTGATGTGCTGATTTGTGAAGATCACCCGGTATCTCGCATGGTTATGGAGAAATTGCTTGAAAAGCTGAGATGCCGTACTATATCCGTACCAAACGGGTCTGAAGCTGTTCGATATTCGATGAGTGAAATCAAGTTTGACGTCATTTTCCTCGAGTATCAGCTTCCTCAAATCAATGGAGCTGATGTGGCACGAATGATTCGGGAGACCAAGAATGCCAATTCTCACACACCGATTGTAGCCATTACAGCTTACCTCAAGGAGCTTCAAGCACCACATTACTTTGATTCATTAATCGAGAAGCCCATCAGTTCGTCAAAACTTACTGAAGTTCTGCGCGGATTGTGTCAGTGGCGGCCCGAGTCACCAGGTCAATCATCAAGCATGCCACGCCCGATCCCAATGGGAATCCGCAAAGCCAACTCGCGACTCGAAGACAGTCCGACATCGGGCTCGTCCATCTTTGCGAGTCGACTGGGAAATGTAATGATGTCAAGCCGTGAGGACTCGATCACATCATCACTATTTGGTGATTCGGAATCTGTGACGACTGATGAGTTGCCGGTTGTTGTTAGTCGCAAGCCAACAAACGAATGGGACGAAGGTGGCTTGAACATCACAGACAATAACGATGTCTCTGAACCCCCAAGAAAGGGAATTCCTTCTCTCGTTGCTCAGCAATCCGCGCCGGCTCAGATGGAACACCGCCCACGAAGCAACGATAAGCTGAGAGGGCGACGAGAAGGCCCTGAACATAGAACTTTGGAGGGCACCGAATCCGCTGATGATGAAGACGAGGAACTGGGAAGTGGTCGAGAAAAGCACCACGGCCGCAATAGCCAGCAGATGCTGAGCAAAGCCGGTCTGCCCAGCTCGAAGCTCGGCATTGAAATGATGAGGGCCAACAGTCACGATAGCTTGACGGTGGGCTCAGAAAGCACGCCTGAAGCTGTGACGCAAGTCGTGACCACGCCTTCAAAGGAGATGGAGACTGGAGTTCTGGATGGTGAAGTGGTTGCGGAAGCTACTGCACGTACTCCTCCTGATGCAGGACTGAAGGCTGAAGGTGTCACGCCCAATAAGGAGAAGGATGGAACAGACAGTGTAGACGCAACACCTCGGCCTTTGACAGTTAACAAAGGAGATGGCGATGGCGGTGATGATGAGGAAGCGACACCGCGGCCAATTGGGAAATAAGAATTCCCATACAGGCTCGGTGCATGGCATGAAATGAGCTACTGGGCAGACATGGTCCACGATGTTGTGCATGTTTCGCCTGGTATCTTCAAGTTGGAATTTCCTTTGTATCTATGAAATGCAGCGTGGCGTTTGAGCGATGACAAGTGAGTCGACTTGGACTGCGGATGAAGGCTTCGAATGCAAGCGGATAGTTCGGCGACTAGGAGGAAGGGGTTGCAGGCGAACAGACTGATCTGTGTGAGATGCTCCAGGGGTTCCCGCAATATAGGAACTGGAGCTTCCCTTAACTTCGCCATAGTTGTCATGTGTTTCTTGGGGATGGGAGCTATGCAAAGATGAGAAGGGGGCCATAAAAACTGAAGGGGATAAAAACAACAAGAAAAAATCAGGATGCAGCTACTGATGCATGGACACTTCGGCCCCGGTTACAAATATAAAAGAGGTGGTGTCTGTGAATGTTTGGAGTGGCGTTGAAACAATATAGCAGATATAAAGGCCATGACTGTGGATTTGATCATAACTAGGTACTCAATTTGTTTCTACATTCACTTGTTAGTCTTGATTCGATTAAACGCACACGTAATGTTCCCAGCCCAGCATACCACGGCGAGTATTTGAGATTAGTATACTGCTCACGCAATGCCGACTTCTTGTACCCATGGCGTGGTTTATTGAGTTGCAATTCTTGAAAACGTATCATGGCCGCAAGACTAAAGTAGCTGGAACAGAATTAACGAAGATGAAAGATAGCTAATCATAGTGTATGAATACTTCATCTTAGCCCATAGTGGTAAGTCCAGTCAAAGCAAAAGCAAAGGAAATGTGAAGAGGGAGGGATTGATCATAGCCCAGGGTCGGTAGTCATGAGTGAATATTCTGTCGAGGCAGCTTCGACAACAAATGACAATCAAGTAAATGGTTTCATTGTGCAGGGGGTTGTGGGAGTGCTATCCACCAACTCAGTATGCATATGTGTTATGGTTATTACAGAATGAGGGAGGGATGGAGAAGTTGAGAGGGGGCATACAGCAGGAGGGTGGATAAGATGTTCGGAGTTGCTTGCACAAGGTACCTAGGTAAGGTAGGCATCTGGGACACTTGTCTGTCACCAATCTTTTGGTGGGTAGTTATTGTAAGTGCTGCATCGTCAGTAACGGATGGACGGCCTATGCTTGTAATAAGTCATCACTCGATGGCCAGTTGTTTGACGGCAATATGATAACGATACAAGGAATGAACTGGAGAAAGAGAAATGTAACACACGCGACAAGTTTCTAGATGCAAACAAGAAGCTCTCGGTATAAGTTTGTGGACTAGTTGGTGTCTGACTTTTTATCATTAGTGCATCTCGTCGCGGGTTGCCTGTCTAGCCTAGGTATTACCTATCCATACAAAGGTTGTCAAGATGAGCTGAGGGAGTGACTCGACAAATGCAGTACGTAAAAGATTACAGGCTACCTTACGGAGTGGAAGCGGGGTCTGGTTGTTAGCAGCGATGGAGGCATTTGTCTGTCTTTTTTTTGTCGGTTATTCTAGACCATGAGCAGACACATTGTAGTAGCCTGCCACGAAGTCTCGTAGGTTTATGTCAGGTAGTTACCTAAGTTGGGTTGGGACGTAATTTGGTTTCGACGCAGAAGATTAAGCTTTTGTTAAGCTTTTACCCTTAAAGCAACAAGATTAAACACGGTAAGGGCATGATTCAGCATGTGAGTTGAGTTGAGTTGGGCTGAGTTGGGCTGAGTTGGGCTGAGTTGTGAGTGGTGTGGGAAGGTTGCACTGACCGAGGCCATGGCGCATGGGCAGGCTAGAGAGACCTCACACGACCTCTTTCCGCATTAGGTGGATGTCGTCAAAAGAGGACCCACCAGATGTACTTTTGTACCTTCTCTCCAGTTTTTCATGCAGCGAATTTTTCCTGAATCTACCCTATTTAGGCTTAGAGCACCAATGCCGAGACGCGCAGCTGCGGCTCCCGACAGCGCCGAGGCGGGAAATGGAAATAGCAGAAAAGGAAAGGCTTGGCATCGGTCGACATGTATCAAAGGGAAACAGACAACGAGGAAAACAAGCCATGGAGGGAGCCGAATATCCGTGATATGTACTGATGGGCATGAATTAAACTATCTCCCGGTGTCTGAAATAGGACACCGAAAGGAAAAAGAATTATTAAAGAAAAAAAAAAAGAAAAAGGTGGGAGGCAACTGAACCAAAAGGCACAGAAAACGGGCCGTAAAATGAGTGGTGCGGAACGCGGGCATTCAGAACGAATCGAAACAACAGAAGCTCAATGGCTGAAGAAGGTCAGGAGGATCCATTTAAATTTTCGATTTTAGAGGGTCAAGACCCTGACTCTCAACTCTTGAATGCCATGATGCGAGTTTTTCAGCAGAGATCGGCCTCGTTCCCTGCCAACGGCGTCGGCCGAAACAAGTCAGGCGGGTCTCGTTGATGCCGTTTTATCCGGGTCCGCTCCTGGTGTTTTGCGGCCTCTGCCTGTCTCTTGCGCGCTTTTGCTCGCGTGCGTGGCTGCCCTCTCAAGATTATGAGCGAACCCCAGGTTTTTCCTTGTCCGAATTGGATCCTCCTGTTGCAATGGAACCTCCAGCCTGTTACCCTTCGGTGTCGAAAACGTGCTTCTATCCAAGCCTCCCGTCGATTTGTGTGAGCCTCATCCATCAATCGGCACGACACATTAGTCTACTATATGTAAATAACGACGTCATTGCTTCTAGCATCGTCATCAATATTCACTTTGGAATTGACAATGCCCAATCCCCTGCCCTCGCGCCGCATTGTGCGCTCTTAGACGCCAATAACATTGGATATCCTGGATGCGCATATCTATAACAATCGGCTGTCCGTGGCTCAGGATCTGGCCTGGATCTCTCGGCTTCTGATGGATAAGGACATGACCCAACCAGCGGCGGATCTCATCATGCATTGCCCACCCAATGCCATGTCACCCACCCACCCACCCCGGTGTTTCTTACATTAGTAGTTCTAGAGCTAAACCTATAGCCCGCTTTTCCTCTCTGTTTCGACAGCTCCCACGCATACGTCGGTACGGTACATTGCCGCAAAGCTCAAGCTCTGGCTCCGGTCCCTGAGGCGAGGACGAGGCGGCGACAGTTGCTTTCGGTCAAGGAACGGGACACGGGAGCTATCCTATGCTGCACACCCTCCCCATTTGACCCCAGAGATCGACTTTCGTCCACACGTTCTCCCACGAGGTTAATTTACGTCTTCTTACTGGCTGCTGCTTCTTCCAAGATGCCCGTCACACTCGTCTTGAATATCCGAGGTCTTGTTGCTGCTATCTCGGTCGTGATATAATTCAAATACTGCCCTTCCTCGCGCCTTGAAAGCCGTTGGGTTCCCGTTTCTCTCCAGAGCCAAGACAAGGCAATTCCGAGTCTTGAATTCCTCAATTGTCCCTGACCCATCTAACGCGGGCCCTCGGCAATTCTTCTTTGCCTCCAGTATAAAACTTTTCTCCCCCGTTGGTGGTTAGCATTTTCGCTTCGCGCATGGAATATACATCTTCTTCCACCTAGTTATTCCTGCCTCCTCATATCAACAAACCCCCGTACACAAGTGCAGGATCACCTTGAGTCAAGCACCTTCACCATCACACCTGGATCTCAACCCGAGGCTCCAACCGCCTTCTCTCAAAATGGTTCACAGGCACCATCATCATGAGTCTACAATCCCAGGCGAGATCCCTGTCCCGCACGGCCCTCCAGACAGCGATTCTGAGCACATCTCAGATGAGCCTATCGCCTATGCTACTGCTGATGAGCGTCGCATCTTCAGCCATGTAACCCGCCCAGACGACT
Organism: Fusarium secorum; assembly: GCA_013363185.1. Classification (NCBI taxonomy): domain Eukaryota; kingdom Fungi; phylum Ascomycota; class Sordariomycetes; order Hypocreales; family Nectriaceae; genus Fusarium; species Fusarium secorum. The sequence continues at coordinate 11,706 of JABEEM010000787.1, forward strand.
CCTACACTGAGGACGGCGTCTACTGGGCTGATCTGCCACTGGCTCAGCGTTATCGCTTCGTTTCAAAGGTCGACAACGATGCTGCCAAGGAGGAGGCCAAGACTGCTTGGTCTATGTTCAAGGAGGACCCTCTGTCACCTTTCTCGTGGTATTTCCGCCATGCTGTCATTCCTGGCGCCGGTCTTGGTCTGGAGGGTTATGTTCTTTTCTCCATTGGCAACCTTGAGCCTCTCTTCAAAGCCGTTTGGCCTGATTGCTGGGGTAAGGAACCCACTACCTGCTCTCACAATTGGATTGCCTCCGTGACATACCTCGAAATTATCGGTATCATGGTTGGCCAGGCTGTTGTTGGTGTAAGTTCTCCCTGCCCCTTCTGTTATTACTGTATATAGTAGATTCCATTGTACTGACTGCTCGTAGGTTATGGGAGATTGGGTCGGTCGCCGATGGGGCCTCATTCAGGATGCTGCCATCATGTTTGTCGGTCTGCTCATGCTCACTGCCTCGTGGGGTCTTACCCTTCAAGGCTGGGTTATCTGTTATGCCTGGTCTCTCTTCTTTTACGGTTTCGGTGTTGGTGGCGAGTACCCCATTACAGCAACTTCTTCTCTTGAAGGTGTTTCTTCTGGTGGAAGGATCTCGACTCGTGAAGACCGTCTGCACCGTGGTCGCCGTGTCACCACGGCTTTCCTCATGCAGGGCTGGGGCCAGTTCGTGAACCAAGTCATCCTCATTGTTCTGCTCGCCATCTTCAACAACGGAAAGAGTTCGCCTCCCTACAGCAAGTCGGCTGCCCAGTATACTTTCCGACTGTCCTTTGCATTCCCTGCCATCGGTACGCTCTGGCTCCTCTACTATCGTACTTACCGAATGCGCAGCGCTGGTAAGCAGCTCGCTGAGGCAAAGAAGCGCTCCAACGTCACTGGCTATGACGTGAACGCTCTTCGCCACTGCTTTACCAACTTCGGTGGACGTCTCTTTGCTACTGCTGGTACTTGGTTCTGCAACGATGTCTTCTTCTACGGCAACAAGCTTTTCCAGGGTCAATTCATCAAGGTCATCTCTCCTGACAGCAAGTCCATCTTCACTACTTGGACCTGGAACCTTGTCAATATCACTGTCTCCCTGGCCGGCTACTATCTCGCATCTCTTCTCATTGACAACAAGATGTACGGTCGGAAGATGATGCAGCAAGTGGGCTTCTTCATGTGCTTCTTGATGTTCATTATCCCCGCCTTCAAGTTCGACTACTACACCAGTCCTGCCGGAATCCATTCTTTCCAGGCCATGTACTTCATCTCGTCCTTCTTTAACCAGTTCGGTCCCAACTCTGTCACCTTCCTCGTGGCTGGTGAGGTATTCCCCACGCCCATCCGTGCTACTGCCCACGGCTTCTCCGCCTGTATCGGCAAATCCGGCGCTCTTCTCGCTTCCGTCCTCTACAACTACATTGATGACCAGACTAAATTCTACGTCGTCCCATGGTTCGGTCTCGCTGGCATGCTTCTGACATGGATCTTCCTTCCCGACACTACTGGTCTTGATCTTAAGGAGCAGGAGCGCCGCTGGTACTATATTCGGGATGGCAAGGAGAGTGAGTACCATGGTGTTGCTGTCAACCCTACTCATCTGTCTCTGTGGGAACGCTTCCGAGGCCTCGGCAAGAGTTACGACCCCGAGGCTGACTGGCGGGCCAAGGTCCAGGATATGCGTACCGAATGGGAGCTTGTCCAGGCCAGCCGCGGTCCCAAGGAGACTGAAGGTGCTATGCCCGATGACAGTGAGTTCTCGCCAGAGATTCACGAGTTCTTCAAGCGCTCTAGCCCCAAGCACATTGGTCGTCGCGACGAGTCTCTCATGGCTGACCCAATTAATGAGAAGACGGCTGTGCCGTCTGATGATTCTAATTCGAAGTGATCATGTCCAAGCATGGTTGTATTCGCAGCGAATCACTGCGTCACACATATTTTATTCTGTAGCAGTCAGCGGTTTATAGCATGATCTTGGCGTCTGGGTTTAATATATCATTAGTTAGTCATTACTGGTTTCGAGATTTAAAAGTTCGCGTATGTCACTTGATACATGTGGGAGGTATTATTATGATGCATGTTTAAAAGGAAGAGGGGTCAGATGAATCATACATCAGCCCAGACTTGGGCATTCACAATACGTATCTCATATCTTGTCTGGCTAAAGAGGTTTGGTGACATGTAACAGATGTTAATGATAATGGGCCAGTTGCAACTCCAAGTTGCGTACTAGACTAAAATACGAATATAAAAATATAATGCCTGATCAAAGGATATGCTGATAGTAAAACAAAAATGCGACCAATGCCGCCGTAACTCTTGGTGGTATCTAGAATCGAAACTTATTCCTGCGGTGCACCAGGCACATACTCTTAATGATGCTAAAAATAACAAAAGGGAAGAAGGGAGAGCGGAAAAAGAAGTAGTAGTAGTAGATGAAGAATGAATAATGAAGAGTCGCTTCACTGCCCCTATCGTTCAATATAATCCCAGCCGTCTCGTTCGTTCAGTTTTCATCGGACATCGTAGTAGTCCTGTCAATTATACAGCCCATTTTGCGATCAAATGTTATTGGGGTGATCCTTGCAGTCGGGTTGGCTGACTTGATGTATTTGTCGTTGGCACAATTACGCCAAGCACACAGTCATCTAGATGTTCATAGAAGTCTTGCGCAGTACCAAACCCGTTCTTGCATATGGAGCACCTTGCTTTCGTGCCTACAGGATCATCCACCCCTGGTAGCCGGTGGCCGCTGCTATGGCCTGTCTGGTCAACTTGATGGGCAGCAGTTAGGTGCCGTTTGAAGACATCGGCACGAGTGAAGACTTTTTCGAAGGGGCTACCAACACCAGGACAGAATGGGCATACCATCGTTCCACGGTAATGAGTAAGAGCGTGGCGATTCTTGTCGTACTTGCGTGCGAATCCTTTCGTGTGGTACTCGCATGTTACAATAGGGCATTTTTCAGGCCGCTCTTCTTGGTGTGTAAGCATGTGAGAAGCCAGGTCACGAAACTCACGACCACAATCCGGATGTGGGCACCTGGTGCGATTTTCAGTAGGCCTTCGAGACGGACTTGCTCGTTCGATTGGTATTGATGGTTCGATAGAACTCGACGAAAGTAATGGACCTAAGGCAGAAATTGCTGGTAATGCATCAGGAATCGTAGGGACTTGTTGGGATATCGGATCTCTGTAGTCAGCGGGTGTTGGATACTCGTCCATGTCGTCTTCACCGCTGGAGATATGCTCTTCCGGAACATCGACCGATTGGCGCACTTCTCGCATCCAGTCCTTCAAAATACTCATGGATGGCCAGTCACCACTAGCTTTACCCACTCGATGAGGTCGGAAGTGTGCGCGGCGGAGGTGTGCAGCAGCGTTATAATATGCGCCATAGCGCTTTTGTGCCAAGCATGCTTTGCATCTTGACAATGGAATCACTGGTTGGGGCGCAGAAGGCATTTGGTTCTTGGGTTCTTTGCAAACCCATCGCTTGACCGTGGCCGAATGTTTGGCATCAATATGGCGGCGTAACTCGTGGTCACCACGGAAGCCATCTGGATGCTCATTACACTTGTCGCAGTACACGCGGCGTAAAGAAGTTCGACGAGAAGGTGGTTTTAGCCTTGACGGAGAGATTGGTTCACCCGAAAGTCGCCGGGGTTCTAGACGTGGTGACATATCGTCACCTATCGTATGTCTGCGGGTGCGTCCTCCAACATCACCTGGCAATGAGAACTGACCAGGCAAAGGAAAATCCGACCGCGAGCCAGGAGGTATGTATTGTGACGATGGACCTGCTGTAGTAAGGGATGGCGTAGACTTCAGGTAAAGCTGTCTTGCCGTACTCTCTAGTTGTGTTGTGGGGAAACCCCTCGAGCCCCTTAAATCTAATGATTGCCTTCTGGGCAAAACAAAGCCGTTGAAACCAGCATTAGGGATTTCCCCCATACCGAGATTCATAAGAAAATCAAAGCTCGAGAATAAATGCCGTGGTGGCCACTGATCTCGACGGATGATTCTTGCAATGTTACGAGCGATGGGGTCTTCGAGCTCAGACACATTAGACAAAGGATCGTTTGAAGCGGCGAACAGAGAGACCAAAGCTTGGTAGACACTTCGAATGACTTGGTCAGGTCGTTCCGTGGGTGTTGTGCTGGCCTGCGATGGATCGCTTCCCTGAAACGACAAGGCAATGTCAACCAATATGGTGTTAACAGCACTAAAGATGCAGATCGAAATGAAGACCCCTAGCCATTGCCTCAGGCCCATAGTAGGTAAAATAGAAGCTGCGAAATCCAGAGAGATCAAGTACCGTCGTGTGCACTCCCTCAAGGAAACGTTGCGCTCGGTAGACGGGCGATGATCAACAGGCGTGCGCGGAAGATAGGTGCCTTCGCTCCGTAGTAACTGACTCGGCTGAGAAGTATCGTAAAATATGATTTCGCGCAAGAGTTGCTTCACGCGAAAAAGCGAGGGATGTGTCGTTTGTTCCTCTTCCCGGGACATGGAAAGTTGGCCGCTGGCACTCAACAGCTCCAGAAGATCAAAGGCAGCACCCCGGAAACTTGGGCTAGAAGCAATGAGCTGCAGGACAGGTGGCGCTGTCCCTTGATCGTGGTACCCAGGACCCAGAGGCAGGTTAATACGCTCGTCAAGGCCAGGTTCTCCATCCTGCCACCAAAAAGTATCCTGAAAATCAAGCCTCCAGGCAGGCCTTTTCACGGCCGACAAAGTGGGATTCTGGGCGAGTATTTGATCGTTGATGCTCCCCCGCCGAGGATAAGAGGGTGTTAGCGGTGTTTGAGGTTGTGACCAGGCGAACGATCCTATCAAGGGTCAGCTAAAGCGGAAAGCTGGACAAAGAATGGCCGGTACCTTGAAGCAAAACATCAACAAGAGAAGTCACTGATCCACGATAACATCCCAAGATACTCCAATGTGCCTCGGACTCGGATGACGGCATCCCCGAACATCGGGAACAGGGATTGTTTGCATCACACTAGAATGGTAAGCACTCAAGGTCACTCAGCAGATAATGGTGTGACCTACAGGTCTGTTCGAAGCTCGACATCGAAGACACGGGTCATTGTTGTGGAGTAGCTTCAGCTCCCCTATTGACTTCAGACGATCATGTCCGACGCGAGCTCTTTTAAGAGGAGGCAGCTGTGGTTCAGATGTGGTTTCCTCGCCGCTTCTTGACAGCGCAGTTTTGGGGTCCGAGAAAGAGAAGCTTGAACTGTGGTCCCTTCTTGTCGTCGCCGTGGAGGCGGTTGAGGGTGTCGGGAATGGTAGAGGAGGGAGATTAGTCGTTACGAGTGTGGTTGGGGGTTGAATAGGCGGCAACCGATCCCGAGGCAGAGCACCGCTGCCTGTCTCTGGTATTTCGGAAACATTCGAAGAGCTCTGGGCAGGCACAAATGATCCAGATTCACCTGCGTTCTTCGTTAAGTGCAGTCGAAGGTGGTTGTCCCGTTCTAGATGCGTCGAGAATCCATAGACATAGTGGATGCATTGTTCGTCCCAACACTTAAAGGGTGCCCTCGAGAAGTTGGCAATAGAAGTAGAAGCCGCTGAGGGGAAAGAGTGTGTTACTCGATCATGATGCGCAAGATGATGATCGAGCCATGGTGTATATTCTTGAGGCGGTGGAAATGGAGATGAGCCTTTTAAAGCGCGGGCAACGTCCATGTCTATACTGTTAGTTCTACTCATATCAGATACTCTACAGGAGGTTGCAATATAGACCGTGCACAGCGAGGTTCTTCACTTACTCTGTTGCTTACATGCAGCTTCGAGGCATTCACAACGGTACTGGAGAGCCCGGGCCTCTTCAGCTTCAGAAAGAGAGGGGATGTGTGATGAAATGCCTACAAAAGTGAGAATTAGATATGACTCGGTACATTCGCCACAGGCTGTGGAAGATAAAAATCTTGGTGACAGCGCTCCAAAGTAATGAAAAGCGGAACAGAGCGTACCGTAACGTTCGACAAGATTTTCGAGGGCACGAAGTTTGTGCCGCAGCATATCGACCTCGACAACGGCATTGAGAGTAACATGTCGACCTTGATGATTTGGTGACGGTGCAACTGCCTCCGACCCAGTGCCTGTATCAACCTGAGGTCGCTGACGTTGGCCGGCAAGATCAAGATGGGACTCCGGGTCGGATAGGCCCCGTGGAGTGTAGTCATCCCGGCTCATCTCTGGACCAGATCATCTCATCTCGTCCAGAGTCGACTTTTCTATGAGTTCCTGTTGAATGGGCCTGAGCTGCTGAGCATGACTGGTCGCCTTTCCGGGAAGTTCGCTGGCTGGTTACTGTTCGCATCTGCCAGTGGCCATTTGTCGGTGGTACACAACAGAAGGTGGGCAGCCGTCGCCGGAAGCAAGAGACTGAGAGGATTAGAAGGAATAATTAACAAGACGAGAGCATGAGCCCCCCCGGACGGGCAATATCAAAAATCGATCCGGAGGCTCTCGTGGAGATGTTAGAAATCAAGACGAATGAACGAGCCAAGATTTATCAGAGGGCACGAGCGCACGACATTGCATTGTGCTGGGCCCTCACCCCCCAAGGCCCCGGCCATGTGTGAGGCACAGCGAGGGAGTGAGGGCAAAGAGTGAGCAAGGTGGGGCATAGCTCCCCCGTCACGGCAGATTTGGAGATAGTGCCGACAACGATGCGGTGCGGTCTCTGGGCCTGGATCCGTCTGGAGCCCGCAGTTAGCCAGGTATAAAGCGCGGATTGCAAGGGCGCCGCAGGGTACAACGCTTTGTATTCGCTGTCGAACTCAGTTGACTCCAGGAGAGCTTCTCAACTGAAGACTGGGCGGCAGAGTGAGAAAGGGCCGTGCTTCTCAGCCCATGCTGGCACGGTATGTGACCAGTTGTAAAGCGCTGGACAACTCAGTGCGAATATTGGCATGTCAGTATCGTTGGAAGTATCCCAGGGCCATGATCCCAATGACAGACAGCGGGGAACCACCCACCAACCGGGTCCTAGCAATAGCCACGAGTCCAGGCATGAGAGCGATTCCAGCACCACAACCCTGCGCGAGCTGTTCGTCCCGTTCGCCCTGCTGGCCCAGCTCGCCCCCTCGTCCGCATGCTCCATCACGGTGACCTTGCCATGGTAGCCTTGTCGGGGTAGTAGTCCCTTCTCGGTCGTAACCCTGTCATGGAAGGTGGCCAAGCCTCCCAGGTACAACGGTTATCAAGCGGGAGGAGCGTCAATCGACGAGAATGTCAAGAGCTGAGCACAGTATGTCTATCTGGCCAGCTGGCTTTGGTGCCGCCTGTTACATTTCTCGAGAGCCATTGTTTATTACGGATAGAGTAGAGAGGCTGCAGGAACTGAGACAACGTGGGCGTAGCTCAAGCCGTTGCTGTGGCTTTGCGCCCACGCTTGTCATCGTGGGCGGTGCATGTGCATGTTGGCCGATCCTTAGCGTTGGTACTGTCTTTTTTTGATATTGTTTCTTTTCACATTCGAATCGCAGCGCCATGTCTCGCCGCAACGTGGACAGCTTCAGTACGCGCTTGACCCTCCATTACGGTTCATTCTTTGGCTGAGAAGACTTAGTGGGGCTGGTGATTTTCCTGGCGGTACTGTAAGAACAAGAGGACGTTTGGTGAAGCTACTTGACCAATTCCCAGACCCAAGGTAGCTCTCACTGCTTTGCTCTCGGCCGGGCTTGGCTGGGTTTGAGATTGTCCAAGGGAGAGAGATTGCTAGGATGATGTGGCGAATGCGCCTAAAAGTTCCGACCGAAACCCTCGGGGTTGTCTAGTCTAATCTGGTTCAGAGTCAGAAATGAGATGACCGGAGAACCAAAGTGATAAAGCGCGGAAGATAGTTGACGAGCAAAAAGGCCAGCAGCATCTGAGGAGGTCACCCCATGTTCGTCCCTGTTGTCGACGCTACTGCAAATGGAGGTGTTGTGCTGGAGGCACCTGTATGTATGGGACTATGCTGCTGTACTGAAGATTGGTAGCGTGTCCGTCTTTATCTGTCTCCAAAGACACGGTCTACCCTGCATATGAGTGATCGACTACGACCTTGCGAGATCAGCGGAAATTTGAGCGGTCTTGGGGAGCATTGATCAAGCGTTTTTATCTGTCTTTGCCGAGATGACATTGTGAAGCTGAGAGTCTGGAGACCATGGCTGAGGCGTCATGCTATTACCATATCCTGGGCAGTAAAGTTTAGTATAGCCGGGACAATTTACCCAATCCCATGGCAATGAAGGAAGCTAGGAGGTAACTGAGATGGAGATAGTGAGGTGTAGTCGCCTGGTAAAAGCTGGGTAGCTCAGGTACCCTGGGCCTGGCCCAAGCTCTTTTGGAGACTGTCAGAAGTCAGAACCGGAGGGGCCTGGTCATCCATTCCTCATGTGTGCCTGAGTTGGTGGTAGGTTGGTAGGCAGGTAGGCATTTCTCTTCAGGCATTTTTGGTTGCTATCCGTACTCTTCCCCGAGTCAAAGAATACGACTGACCTAGGTAGGTACCTATCCGTGGATCTGACCTAACGGAAGCCCCACTCAGAGAGTGGGCGGCAAAATCGTGGGACAAGGGCAAAATCGTGGGACAAGCCTCTACCCCGCCCGGTCGCAATTCTATGATTTTCACCACCTAAACCAAAGATTTTAAAGACATTTCCAAGTATTATCCAATCAAATCACATACCTGAAGATATCTTATTTGCCAGACCTCCAAAATGACTGA
>JABEEM010000795.1:0-51943 GCA_013363185.1 Fusarium secorum
TTGTAACCCCTGGGGGCTGTAACGCTCTCTGCCCTCATTCTGGCCCTTGCGTTCTTCTCCGCATAATACTCAATCAGCTAATTCTGCCCTTTTGGATTTTCGTCCCATGAGGAGCATTGATCATCGGCGTCGAGCCACCGGGCTGGGCTTCCGGCAATTGGGGTCCAATTAAAACCGTGGTCTCAGCCCTCCCTACCGGGCTATCGGCAATAAGACAGTGATGAGACTCTGGAGGCTAGACTTGCCCTTTTGCCGATCGCTGCATGATCCAGTCACGGCAGCTAAGACAATTGAGCCAGGAACACGCGTGGTTGTCGTGGCTGTCTCGGTCTAGGACATTGTTTGCGGGTCATAAAGAAGTAATTATGCCAAGTTTGCTGCGGGTTTAACAACCCCCCTTCCCCCATTCATTGCGGCTGCATATTGGGCTGGGGCCCCGTTTTGGCTTTCAGCCAAGGACCGGGAGGGGAGAGCAAATGAAGGCGCTTGATGCGGGTGCTTCGGGCTGTCGTTGACGACGTGGCTACCGCGAGACCCTTGTGCCTCACACGAGCAATCCACTACGTACACTCAACGTTTTATGATGTGCAATTTCAAGATTTCAGCTTTGGAGAGTCCTGCAGAGTTTTGCTTTTGGACGTCGTGGATCAAATCACTGCAGTCAGCCGCGGGAGACACAGAACCGCGCCTGGATCCATGACCATGCTACGTCTTGGTCACGGAGCAAAGGTCCGGACAGCCAAGGCAGGCAGCGTCACGATGTAATTTTATTGTTTTATCATGAATGAAATTCTATTGAGCTTATTTTCTTTGCTGTTCATTCCATACTGCAACTGCTCTGTCCTATTCTTAGCTGAAATTGGACTTTGATGCCCTGAATCCCCATAGTGCGGGCGCTAACCAAGATACCGGGGCTATCCGTTGGCCTGAAAATATACGAGCGGACTCTCGCCCTACAATTCTAAAATACTCAGCGGGCATCGGCAGTTAGAGTCGTACTGTTACGCAAAAAGTATATTGAAACAATGCAACCATCCCTGTCAGAAATTGAGACTTGACAAAGAGGAAGAGAAACAAAACATGATCTGAGCAGGGTAAACATGGGTCTCTCCCTCGTCCCGGCCAGGTACCGAGTGGATGGTGAAGATCACAGACCAAGGGAGGAAGAGTTGAGCCCCACTAATAGACACAGACGGATGCAGACCGTGCAGTGATCGCCCCGAGTTCCGCTGCTCAAAGTCTATGGACTGGACTCAGCTGAGATGTGTGATGCGGAATATCGTCACGTAGTATTACGGCTTGGGAGTAATCTCGTACAGGCAGGGAGACAGGCTCCTGATCAGGGACGTCAACGCTTTTGGTGTGAACCGTCAAGTATAAAGAGGCCATCATCCTCCCTCTTGGACTCAAAATCCTCATCAACACTCATCAGCATCTCCAACAGCATCCTCAACACTTTCACTCACTCCCAAAAACCAACTTCTTCCAAATCAACTCCATTCAAAATGCAGTTCACCAAGATCGCCTCCGTCCTTGCCATGGCCGCCGCTGCCATTGCTGCTCCCGCTCCCGGCAACTACGAGGTCGAGCCTCAGACTGGCGGCGGCAACAACCAGCCCGCCTGCTCTGCTCAGAGCCAGAATGTTTGCTGCAACGGTCTCGGCTGTCTTGTCCAGATCCTTGGCGCCGGTTGTTCCACCGACTCCTACTGCTGCGAATCTGATTCCCCTATGGTAGTGGTAAGTAGCCCAGAAAAGGGAGAACAACATCTAATACTAACTGTTTTCAGGGAACCCTCATCAACATCAATGCCCTCAACTGTGTTAAGGTTCTCTAATTGGCACGCCTCGGCGACTTGACCTACTCCTTGGAGTAAACTGTTGGATTGTTGGATATGGGGGCACATATGGTGTCAGATCTGATGGAGAAAGCCTATGCCAGCTACTCCGTATGTCAAGAGGCAGTGTTGATGTTTGTATTTACTTCGGTGACCTTAATTTGAGGTTGAATATACATACAGGGGTTATACTTTACTTTTCCATACTTGAATGTTAACTGTGAATGGTAATGACAATGACAAACCCAACTAGGTCACATAAGCAAACTCAACAGATGATAACATGAACTACCTTCAGACAAGGATTAGAGCTGATTAAATTAACACAAACATCATCATCGAGGCAAGCTTCAACTCTGCTGAACATACTCTCGTAAACTTGGACCCAATAGAGTCAATGCCGTTACCGGATGCAGCGGAGTTCAAAACTCAATCACAGAATGTAACCAGGGGATCCCTGACAAGCGGCCCATCCACAACCGTTGAAGAAACAACTTAAATTAGTTTATTTTTAACTACAGCTCCGACCTATAGCAGCAAGTGCACATTTTGAAAACTGTTGAGGTCGTATCCATGCTCGAATAGATCGTTCCAGGCTGTGTCGATGCTTGGCGTAGGATACTCTTGGCGAGGCGGCGGATTCTGACTTTTGACTCCAAACCATGACATAAACTCTGTGTCAATCTCGCCTTCGGCATGAGACGTGTTGTCGAAAACTGCCAACGTTGCATTACCCAATCTCCGTATGATCTGGGTACTCCTCTCACCAACTTTTTTGCCTTGTGATATTTTGGAGAGGAGTCTCACGCAGGTTTCAATATTGGCCTCGACGACTTCTCTTGTGAGTTCAAGCCTGACCACGGAACTTGCTCTTATGGAGTACAGCATCGTAACAGCAGCCATAAACAACGAGTCCAGCGCCACAAAAGTGTAGATTATCTTGTTCTTCGCGTATAGAGCGTTGTAGCAGCTTATAAGGCTTATGGATGAATCGGCGCATAAGCGAATGGCGTCTGCGCTGCTCACCGGTGATGCATGAGATGGTCGATGGAGGTTGATGACGGCTTGGTGATAGGCGATTTGGAACCACTCGGGCGTTTGGTACATCGACAATGGCGCAAGGTACCTCGGGGCAGAGAGAAGCCACGCGTTGAGACGGGTGTAGTGCTGTTGGCGTATGGCGTCGAGGTTCCGGCCTTGGAGGTTTATGCCGCCTGCTGAGTGGAGGGCTGAGTAGATCCCCGCGTTGATTTGACGCAGTTCGACGATGTGACGAAATGCAGACATGTCTCTGACGTCGGGCAGGATGTTCGCTATGGCTTGATCTGCAGGTCCGGCAATTTGCTCATCGGTGAGGACCAATGGCAGGGGTATCGTGATATCAGCGTCTTGAATACCCAATGGTCTGCCGAGAGAGATTGAGACACTGCGATCCATGGTGTACAAGCTCCAGAATAACCGTTTTCGCATCTCGGCATCGAGCAGCGTCTTGTTGGCTATGCTCTCCTCCCGGTGCATGTCGATACCTACTGCAAGCCTCAACGCCATGCCAACGGTGTACCACAAATTGACCGACTGCGGCTCGTTGCTGCCGAACAGGCAAAGCAGGATAAGACAGCGTATGCAGTCGAGGTCATCAGCTGAAAGCACCGCGTCAAGATCACGCACAGCTGCCTCGAAGAAGACCTCGTGAGAAACAGGTGCGTCTGAACTGATTCGTGCTTTTTCTGATGCTCCAATCGCGAGAACCATGTGGACTTCAAACGCTGATAACCTGCTCCTGACTTGGCCGTTGCAGTATGGTATGTAGTGCTGCTCCATGAACGATGGGCGATGAAGGACCGGGTATTGCGGCCATCGACGATCAAAGAATACTTCAATCAGGCCGAGGCCGTCTCGGTGAAGCGAGAACGTGTTTGACGTGGCGGTCGGAGGCGTCTCGCTGGCTGACAACCCATGCCACAACTGCCAAGGTCCCGTCATGAACCCCGTCTCGGAAGCTCCATTAGGTCCCAATCCCCTAAAAGTTGGCAGAAGCATACGTCCAACATATCCCCTCTTCAAACTCCCAACCGAGCCATCGGGTTCTTGGCGATCGGCAACAGATCTTATCTGCAGATGATGGCTCTCCTGAGACCGAGCTTCCGAGGGCAGTCTCGATTGCATGGCGAGTTGTGTCTGCAGCTCATTCACCCGGTCTTTCAGGCGCTCTACCTGGCCTCTCAGATGGTCGCATTCGCACTCCCTGTCGACCTTGACAACGAGACGATCTGAGGGGACACAAGGCACATTTGCAGCAGCACAAGCCCCGCATACAGGATGTCTGCCGTCACACTTTGATCACAAAAAGGTCAGTTCATTATGTCGTCGACGACCCGAGAAGATGTGGTAGCACGTACTTTTTGTTTTCTTCGGCGACATCTCTGGCACGCTGCCGATATCCTCTTGAGGCCACGACGCGGCGATCTTATCCGGTCAGTGTCCCTGTCTGAGTGCGTGTCGTAAGCTGAGGCCGATTCAAACACGGCGGGAAGTTCTCCGTCATCGGTTGCGGACATTGTTTCGGGTTGGGGATTTTTGGTGGTGATGGTTTATTCATGAGGGATGAAATTGTTAATGCGAAAGAGTCAGAAGTGACCCACTTTATCGATAAGGACAATCTATCTCCGGTTCAATGCCGGCATAGCCGATGCTGAAAAGATGGATCTTGCTGAGATTCGAGCGGATTCGGCCCTTATGCCCGGCCTTATCTCGCATGTCGTGATTGAAGCAGATAATGGCCTTGTTCTATACTGGGAACTACTGATATTCAGAGTTTTTCTGGTGTTTAGATAAGACTCTCTCAATATAGTGTCTAGACCATGCAAAGTCGGTCAGAATCAAGGCTCCGATGTTGACGTTCTAACAATAGTTGCTTTAAAAAAGACTATTACTTACAAGCTGCTACTAACAATCAATCTCTATAAAGAGAAGTTGGCGTGTTACCTGATTGCAGTTTCTTGTCTTGCTATTTCTTTCTAACTAAAACATACCTGCAACTAAAAATATTGCTGCTTGAGATCCTTAACAATTTGGGTCTAATTCTGTTTTAGTCTGGACAAGCTTTGTGCTATAAATAAGAGTTATCTGTTACTTCCAATACAGTATCACTATTTCTTACAGTCCCATTTGAGCTGTTGCGAGGTAGTGAATAACAAAGGTTGAGCTTAGGGGACTCCAGGGTACGTGAAGCCCGGAATGATGTCATTTCTTGAATATGGGCCAGGTAAGCCTCAAGCGCAAAAACGGAGCCAGCACGTGGAACAGACTCACTCTTGACACCGATAAGGCTGAATTTCACGGATTATTGGAGCAATAGACACAGCAAGAGACGTAAGGGTCCTCTTCGAGTCATGACTCCACCCAACCGGGCTTCTCGGTATCTCAGCCAGCGAGGCCTTGTCACCATCTCAACACGGTCAAGCTTTTCAGTTAGCTATAATCCCCCCGACCAGTGAAAACACAGCACTTCTACCCCGCAAACAGCACTATCAGTAGCCCAAACCGAGTCTTCGGGGGTGAAGCTTATCACCTACGGAACCCCATCGGAAGCCGGTGGGACGCCCTCTCATCGCCCTTATCTCTACGGAATGCCCCCCAGTCCCCGTCACAGACATCCCCAAACCACAACAATTTGCAAATCACAATGCCTCGCCCAATAGTCCCAGCGCACCAGCGACAAAGAGCAGCAGAAGCCTGCAACTTGTGTCGCGAGACGAAAAAGAGATGCAGCGGCTCTGCACCCTGTACGCAATGCGTTCGCCGCGGTCTTGAGTCGCAGTGCTTCATCACCTATGCTCCGAGGGGGTCGAGAACAAGAGCTCGCGCTGAGGCTGCAAAGGCTGCGGCGGCGCGATCAGTGACGACGGAGCAGATGAGTACGAATTCGCATCAAAGCAGTCAGCCGATGGAGACGGATGAGGGGTATAGACCGTTGTCGCCGTCGCATTCGCAGCAGGATGATGAGAAGGACAGTCAGACTGAAGCGTCGAATCCACCACGGATGCTGCTGAACTCGAGAGGCGAAAGAGGTATGAAAGTCTGCCACAATTGCCGATGAAATGCTTATTTGTTAGTTTATATTGGAGGCGCAGCGTCAATCTCGTTCCTGCAGATTGTGCGAAATTTGGTGTCGCAGCAAATTGGACCATCGGCATTTTCTCACAATGAGAAGAGCGACACCATGCTTGAGATTGAGTCGCCGACAGCTACAACACACGATGAAACGAGCGCGATGAGACTAAGTCCGGATCAGAAACAGCAATATTTGAGATCGTATTACGTAGTGGTATGTCTGCACCAACAATTCTCGAGTGTATGCTGATGACAGCAGACCGAAGCATTGATCCACGTTTTTGACGCGTCGGAACTCGAGACTCTTCTCAATATAGACGACGACTCGGGCTACTCTCCCTCTCCCAATCTCTCACCACTAAAACAAGCCTCAATCGACCTAGTAATCGCAATCGGCGCTCAATGCGAGTCCCTCTCCAGCGCCCGAACAATAGGCCAAGCGTATTTCCGCCGCGCTCGCAGCCAGGCATTCGTCGGCTTCCTCGAAGATCCAGACCTCGACATGGTCCGCACATTCCTCCTCATGGCATTCTTCATGCTCGGCGAGTGCAGAAGAAACGCAGCGTTTATGTATCTCGGGGTCGCTGCAAAAGCAGCCCTCGCTCTGGGTCTGCATAGCAGAGAGTCTTATGCTGCGAAACCAGGACCGGAGGATCAAGCAAAGTAAGTTTGGGCCTTTATAGGAATCGGATGTGGCTAATTGGTTAGGTTGCGGGTATGGATGAGCGTGTGTATCCTTGATAAGCTTGTCAATTCGCTTCTCGGCCGACCATCCGCTTCTGCCCAGATCCGATCGAATAGCAGTAGTAAACTGGATGACGTCGCGCAGAAGGGCGATAGCATTACCGAGCATTTGATGGCGTCCAACAGAGTTTCCACCATCATCAATGAGATTACAGATAAGCTTTATGACCAGAAGAAGGTCACGACTGCAATTGTCGAGCAGTTTCTCCAAGACATTGAGCGCTGGAAACGAGAACTTCCTGCTTCCGTCAAGATACCTTCGGCAGATCCCAGTCCAGGAACAGTGACGCAACAACACGGAGCCATTGCCAAGGTTTATGTGTCTTGTCTGTATTATCTGGCTGTTATGCTGGTTTCAAGACCGTTCTTGGTTTCGGCACTCACATCCAAGGGTCTTGGAAAGGGAGCGCATACTCAATTGGCTGCCGCATGTCTCGATGCAGCGATGTATCTGTCGCAAACATGTTCCGAAGCTCTCAATGCCGGGCTATTGCAGGGAAACATGTGCATTATGAAGTAAGCTTACTGAATACCTACCAAGATCTACAGGCTAATCGTCTACAGAGCTCTCGTCTTTGCATCAGGACTAGTACTCGGCCTAGAGATATTCGCCAAATACCCCGTTGAATCAGACATCACCAACGCATTCGAGGGCGCCAAAGATGTTCTCAGGCATTTAGCAACGCAGAGTCCACAAGCAGCACACTATCTCGACATTCTGACAAATCTGTCTGGAGCCATTGACAAGCGACGGTCAAACGAAGCATCTAGTGGAAGAAGTCGCTATGTCTCCAAGCTGTTTAGTCTGGATGCACCGCCTGAGACCGCAGGGTCACAATCTGCCCAGCAGATGCTAGATACAATGTTTCCATTTACAGATGCTCAGCCTGGTCAGATGATGGATGATACGATGCAGGATTGGGTGTTTCAGCAGCCCGATGGTGGCGACTTTAGCTTGGACTGGGAGACGTTAAATGTGTCGCTATGGGATACGTATCCATTTTTCTCATGAGTTAGCTGTCTGTAGAACTGTATGAATTGATGAGCCTGTATGAACAATCACAATCTTCAGTATCGCCGTTCGTGATAACCGTCGTGATAACACCGTCACTGACACCTCGCATCCAACCTCCGCTAATCATCGGTAGAACTGATCAAGTGACTACCCCAAAAATCCCCATCCACGATCCGCAGATCCGCACTGAAGTTACCGCAAACACGCGGGCGCTATCAGTGAAATGGGTACAGTGCATTACCCGACGCTAGCGGATATCGCACCACTTCCGTACAGTGGACTTCCGCTATCTCTAGATAACCTATCGTGAATACGGAACTTCCGAAAATTACAGCCGCAGGCGGTTGAAGCAGTTGATAGTGGTTGCAGGGCGGATATGAACTCTGAATGGTTGGCGATCCGGGGTAGATAACGTTTGGACGAGAGGAAGCTAAATAGTGATGGTTGCTCGACTTCAAATCGATTCAATTCATCATCATCAACTCATCCAATACAATAACATCTCATCTCATCCTACAACACTCAATCTTCACATCTCATCTCAACTCTCCATCTCACACCACATCATAACACATCTTCACACCTTCACAATGATCAAGGACAACGCCCCCGCCATGCCCAACTGGAAGCGCCTCAACGTTGGTGTCATCGGCGGTGGCATCGGCGGCATGTCAGTAGCCATCGCTCTCCGCCGCGCAGGCCACGACGTCACCATCTACGAGCGCTCAGATTTTGCCGGTGAAGTCGGCGCCTCAGTATCCTGCGCCGCCAACGGAACTCGCTGGCTGCACGAGTGGGACGTCGACGTCGCCAAGGGTGACCCCGTCGTACTCAAGAAGCTCATCAACCGCGACTGGAAGACCGGCGAGCCTGTTAGTGTTTATGATCTCGATGACTACGAGAAGCGATGGGGTTTCGTGTACAACATGTTTCACAGACAGTACATGCACGCTATGTTGAAGGATGCTGCTATGGGCGAGGGAGAGGGTACCCCTGCTAAGCTACTGGTGAACCACAAGTGCTCCGCTATCGACTTCCCCACAGGCACTGTCACTTTTGAGAATGGTGTCACTGCCAAGCACGATCTCATCATTGGTGCTGATGGTATTGGTTCTGCTGTGCGAAAGATCCTCGGCATCAACCCCGAGAAGAAGCCCTCTGACCAGAGCTGCCTCCACTGCAACGTCACAACCGAAGAGGCCGTCAAGGCTGGTCTCGTCGACTACTCACAAAACAGTGCTCTCGAGTACTGGGGCGGTCAAGAAGGAAAGTGGGACAAGATCGTCCTCTCTCCCTGCAACGGTGGCAAGCTTCTCTCATACTACTGCTTCTTCCCCCGCGAGCAGGGTGACTACACCACACAGGCCTGGGGTTCTGAAGATCTCCCCACCGAGGATCTCCTCAAGCCTTATCCCGAGCTCGATCGCCAAGTCTTTGCACATCTTGCCATCGGAAAGGAGATTCAGCCCTGGCGTCTGTGGGTTCACCAGCCTTACCCCTACATCGCCAAGGAGAACGTCTGTCTCCTCGGAGATGCTGGTCACCCCATGATGCCTCATCAGTCTCAGGGTGCATGCATGGCTATTGAGGATGCTGCTGCTCTTGGTATCTTGTTCAGCAAGCGATACTTCAACGGTGATGTCAAGCAAGCTCTGTCTGTCTACGACAAGGTCCGCCTGCCCCGAGCTACCCGTGTCCAAGCTGCTGCTGCCAAGGCCGCCTACAACATCAACGAGCGAATTGGTAAGTCACTCGATACTTAATATATATGATTCATACTGACTTTCTCAGGCTTCTCTGTCAACAAGAACATCTCTACATACAAGGTTGAGAATGAGAGGGAGGTCCTCACCATCGAGGAGATGAACACATATGACATGTACAAGGATATCGAGGAGAAGTTGGCAAAGGCACAAGGAGAGAAGTACGCTGGTGGCTTCCTCAACGGTCTGCCTCTGGGTCTTGAGCTACCCAACGGTGTCATTGTCGGTGCATAAATGGAAAAAGAGGAGTTGGGGACTTTTATATCTTAGCTTTGTCATAGTCGGTTTTCAAAATTTTCAATTGGTTCATTAGCCTGTTGCCTTCATATCTACAACTCATGTCTCCACCTCTACTGCAGGCAGATCGAAGCTATAGCTTGTTCACGCCAATGCCCCGGACTATGAACCTGTCAAGAACCCCTGGTCGAACCTTGGACCATGTTAGCGGATGTCCCGGGCCGCTGAAAAGCCTTGCCCCCCAGCGTCTCGACTCTTCCGGTATCCGGCATGATCCAGGGGTTTGTAACGGCTGGGATCTGCAAGTCTATCTTAAGTCTAGCACTGACAGCGACGGGCTAGTCCAGAATCTGACAGGCTGTCTGATGTCAGGTACTCGTTCATCGGTTTGCAATCTGTTCCGTAGGAATATGTGCAAGTTGCCTAGGGACAGCCTTATCCCTCGAGCCATTGTTCAGCCTCTTCTTCTTGATGCTCTCACGTACCATAACACGCCACACGAGCGATATTGAAGGCACTCATCAATCTTACCAGCCCCAACATCATGATATTATGGTTGGAACAGGTCAACAGACCTAGCAAGAAGTAGTCTCTCATGTCGCTGAGATAAAAATCAATCTCAGACTAGTTTTAATTAAATTGATATGCCGTTAAGAAGAATGGTCAGGTCAAGTGAGAAGAAAGTCATAGCAGTTGGTATGACATGGATGAAGCTTCATGTTCGTTGACCTATCTCCATGGAATCGAGGGATACTCATGCAACATTGAACTGCTCTTATCGCCGAACCCATGAAGGTTTCCTATCATATATCATTGCTAGGAAATATTCTCGCGATCGATTCTGACATTGATCAAGTTTACAAGTTGCGGATGTTCTGATCTACTGCTTCCGATCGCAACATCCAGAGTCCTATACAAACCATTGCTATTTTAGCAGCTTACCAGGCATGGCATCACTCAAATATTCGCACCAACTGTATATCTTGACTGAACAGTATTCTATTGAGTCTATTTCTTGTATGCTGCAGCAGCTCCAGTATCCTATCAGTTGTTAGCATCACATCTCTCATCCTCAGCGAGGTCCTCACCAGATACACCTGGTAAAACTTGAGCCGATACTTCCCGTCAGCAGCCGTCTTCTCCAACTCGGCCCTCCCAGCCCACTCAATCTCTGCCGAGCCGCCATTCTTCAGCTGCAAAGCCACTGAACCGTGGAGCATGACCTCGTCTGAACCAGCGCCAAACGGATACACCTTGTTGAGAGTGTGCTTCCGCGACGCAACAGCCTCCCACATTCCTTGTCTCAAAGTGGTGATTTCTACACCGTCAATTGATGCCTGTACTCATAACGGGAGACTTACCAGCTTGACCCGAAGCCTTCTTTGATGCGAGAACGAACGTCGCGTCCTTCGCAAACATGTCTACATACTTGTCGGTCTCCCCAGGAGTGTCGGAAACGGCATAAAAGGCCTGAAGGAAATGGATAACGTGCGGTGGAACCGACTGATCCGGGGGACTCTGCACAGAATACGACTGTTCCATTTTGCTGTTTCTTTTCTGATCTTGTGACGATTCTGAATTGCGTTGTCTTCAAAGCTCGTGCGTAGCAGTTTATCTCAATAATGTGTCGCTCCGTGACCCTGCTTCCGACTTCCGATAGTGGCCTTCGGATCTTCCTTAGTGAGCGCTCCCACTGTAATCAGTGGGTGACGATCTTACCCCGCAGACTGATCGGACCGCGGGCAAATGCCGTTCCTGTTAAGGTTTAGCATTGACGGTGCATTATCCGCTCGTCCAAACGGAATCAGTAGAATTACTGTACGTAGGCGGGTGCATTATCCGGAATGGGGTAATGCGGTCTCTATGGTGGTATTGTATCAAGTTTATAGTTATCGAGTTGAATATATATGTCCATGTTCAACTCCAGACAATAAAATATACTCATCATCAATTCACACTCTCACATCATCTTCCCTTCACACAAATCACATTCATCATGCTCGGCAAGGTTGCTCTTGAGGAAGCTTTCGCTCTCCCCCGTCACAAGGAGCGAACACGATGGTGGGCTGGTCTCTTTGCCGTCGACCCTGATAAGCACGCTGCCGAGATCAACGACATCACAGATCAGCGCATCAAGTACATGAACGAGCATGGTGTTGGCTACACAATTCTGTCATACACTGCACCTGGTGTGCAAGATGTCTGGGATCCTAAGGAGGCTCAGGCTCTAGCTGTTGAGGTTAACGATTATATCGCCGATGCTATCAAGGCTCACCCTGATCGTCTCGGTGCTTTTGCGTAAGTAATATGTCCCATATTCTAGATCTTCACTAACAACTTCAGCACTCTCTCTATGCACGACCCTAAGGAAGCTGCTGAGGAGCTCCGAAGAGTTGTCACCAAGTACGGCTTCAAGGGTGCTCTTGTCAACGACACCCAACGAGCTGGTGCAGATGGAGACGACATGATCTTCTACGACGGCCCTGAGTGGGATGTTTTCTGGTCAACAGTTACAGACTTGGAAGTCCCCTTCTACCTCCACCCCCGCAACCCCACAGGCTCCATCCACGAGAAGCTCTGGGCCAAGCGTAGCTGGCTCATTGGTCCTCCTCTGAGCTTCGCCCAAGGTGTCAGCCTCCACGCTTTGGGTATGGTCACCAACGGTGTCTTTGACAGACATCCCAAGCTCCAGATCGTTCTTGGCCATCTCGGCGAGCATATTCCTTTCGACATGTGGCGAATCAACCATTGGTTCGAGGATATCAAGAAGCCTCTTGGTCTGTCTTGCAAGTTGACTATCCGAGAATACTTTGCCCGCAACCTGTGGATCACCACTAGTGGACACTTCTCTACATCAACACTGCAGTTCTGTCTTGGAGAGGTTGGAGCTGATCGAATTCTGTTCTCTATCGATTATCCTTTCGAGAACTTCTCAGACGCTTGCACGTGGTATGATGGTCTGGCTATTAATGATGTTGATAAGAGAAAGATTGGAAAGGATAACGCTAAGAAGCTGTTTAAGCTTCCTCAGTTCTACCAGAGCGAGGACTAAAAGGGAAATGGGAATGAATTACAATGAAGTATATAAATGCAATAGAATAACACAATCAAGCGTTCAAAAACTACCATTCCTCTAAGTGTCTTTAACAGTATCCAGTATGCTGGTTTAGTACTCGCAGCACGGAGCGCGATCGCATAAAAGGACCAGTTTTATTAAATATGAAGTTTAAAATATCCCCTCAGTGTAACCCAGAACAAGAACCTAGGTACTTATGATCTCTCATCCTTGCTCTCCATCATGTCGTTAGGTAGCAGAGCTGTTGTAATAACACAACCCAACATAACACCACCGGCGAGATATAGCACACTGTTAATATCTCCTTGTCCATTCTCTCCCGTACGCCCATACAAGTGCTGTGCAATCAACGGACTCACGATACCAAACAGTCGGCCCCAAAATCCAGCAATACCACAGGCTGTGCCACGGATAGGCGCGGGGAAAGCTTCGGGAGTCCATCCGTAAAGAACAGCATTGAACATGGACTGGAAGAAGTATTCCATAGTGAAGAGTCCTTCGTTCTTGGCACGCGTATCGACTGTTGAGAAGAGAATGATGGAGATGCCCATGAGTGCCGCTGATAGCACCATTGTCCACTTGCGGCCAATAGCTGGGATGCGGTAGAGAGTTGCGCCGAGGAGCACTCCAACGATGCCGGGTGCATACGTGTAGATGTATGCAGCATAAGTCGACTTGAGACTTACGGATGCGGCACCATTCTTGAGAGCGAGGATGCTTGGCAAGTAGAAGCCTAGAGATGTTAGAAACGCTACAACAAGATCATGCTCAACTTACCAGCAACAGTGAATCCCCAGTAATCCATGATATACGTCAACCATACAAGAACTGTAAGACGAGTCATCTTGGGACTAGAGAACAGCATCTTGTATCTTGAGAGCTCAAGCTTGGCTTTTTGAGACCACGCCATGTTGAGCTGCTTGGTCCCCGCTCCTAAAGCAGGAGTTGCACTATTACCACTTTCAAGAGAGCTATCATCTGCCTGGAGTGACTCAAATAGCTCAAGAGTAAGTCCGCACTGCGTCTTGTTCACCTGTGCCATATGCTGAAGTGTCTCAATTGCCTGGCTGTCACGGCCACGATAGATGAGATACTTGGGGGTCTCGCGGAAGTTAAAGACAAAGAAGCGGATGATGAAGACCGCGAGAGTGATACCGCCGATAGTGAAGAGAAGATATCGCCATCCCATGTTGTGACCGCGGGAACAGCATGTTTCTCCCGACTCGGCATTGTTGCACGATACTAGAGGGTCGGGCTCAGAGAAGTTGGGGGAGCATGCGTAGACTGGGATGAAGCCAAAGGCAATGGCACTGCAGAGGACGACTCCAATAGGCTGGAAGACGGACAAACATGCCAAAAGAAAGCGTTTGTTCTTCAAACATTAGTACGGTGCCCTGGCCGAGACTGATCAACATACCTGGGGAATGAACTCAAGAGTAATTGTGGTGTCGATGGGAATATTCCCTCCAACACCAAAGCCGACAAACGCTGTCAACACAAGAAAAGTCGTGTAATTGTTAGATGCACCAAGACAAAGTCCAAATATCGACGAAATGAGACACGTCAAGTTGAACGCCCAGCGACGACCTAAAAAGTGTCAGACAACATCTCAGCCAAAGGAAAGGAATCTCCAGGTAGAGGACCTGTTACGGCAAACGATTCAAGAGCATCATACCAATAATATCCGCCAAAAAGCCCCAAACAAACGCCCCCGCCGTAAGCCCAGCATTAAAGCTCGTCGAGATATTCCCCGACTCGTCATCTCCAAAGCCCAGCTCCTGCTGCAGCGGTCCGAGCACGAGACCAAAAGCCTGAGCCCAGAGGAGATCAAGGAGGTATCCGAAGCCGCAGAGACCCCAGATGTACCACTGGTATTTGCCCATTCCTTGAGCGTCGATCTCGCGGTTGATGAGGACGCATTTCTTCTCGTAGAGGGTTAGACCGTCGAGGTCGTGGAGGAGGGGGTTGCGGGAGTTGTAGCCCTGTGCGTTTTCGACCTGCGATGAGGGGAGAGTGTCGCCGTCTACTTTGGACATTTCTTCTGAAGGGGGCATGCTGGAGGTCATCGTGATGTATTTGCGTAACTTCGCGTATCAGTTGCCGACAGTGTGATGGAATGCAAAGATGAACAGTACGAGAATCTCGCCATCGCTATCTGTGTTTAAGGGATCTGCAATCTCGTGTCACACAAGTACAACTTTAATCAAGCCATCATTGGCCTACACTATCAGGATCGTTGATGTCATTTTGTATTGATGAGGTGATGCCCTGGAGATTTTGATTGGTCCGGAGCTTCTCCTCTGCCATGCAGTCATCATCTAAACCCGGCTGTATACTTTGTTTATCTCGCGTTGGACCAAACGCAGCAATTTAGGTTATCACGGGGCGAGCGGCACGAAAGCTAATCTGGTAATCGTTGAATTGTTTCCGGTTTAGATCCGTTTGCAAGACGTAATGTGACCACTCACAAGTTTGTCGGTCAAGGGTAGGTGACGATATTATCCCGTATCAGATGGATGTCCATATGTAAGCTGTATGAGTGCGATTCTTAGATATCGCTTATTTTAGTTACTTACAATGCTGTGAGAGACTTGGAATACATGCTTTTAATTTTCAAATGAACGCAGAGGTTTGTAACCAGCATGCTTAATAGATAATCTGTCTTTCATTCTACGAGTAGTCTGAGATTATATTGGGAATCGAGCAATCAATCGAGCAGATCAGGACAATGACTTAATGCTAGTCTTTAAGCCTCTTGTTAAAAGCATGGCAAGAAACAATACTCGAGACAATTAGCAGACAAGGTTTTAAATATAGCGCGCAACCGTTATTGCGGCTTGATCCACCAAGCTTGCAATGGCGTACGTGAAATATCTATGTGAGTAGTAAATTGAGAAGCCTTAGGGGACTTTTCTCATTTCCATGTGCATTTCGAATCATTGAAACAGTAGACCTCACGAGGAACCTACACATTGAATGCAGCCAACTCGCGTTCTGATCGACGCGTCGCGCACGCGACACGACTCTGATGCACATCGGATTCTATTAGTCACCGAGATCGATCTTCCCCACCAGATCAACAGAGATTAGCGTGGAGACAAGATCTATACTAACCATACTCTAAGCTCAAATCGGTGAACCCTTTCACGCGAGGCTGTCAATGGCCCACCTGAGTCATTGACGTCAGCAGCAAAGTCAAGCCCGTCATGACTTTGATTATACCATGCATATATCAATTTGTCCTTGCAAAAAACTCTTGATCTGCTAAAGACTTGAGATAATTTTGTTGATGATTGATCTTGGTATCTATGTCTCAGGAACCATTCAATACTGATATTGAGCACGACGGCGCAGGACTTATGGCTCAGAACGGAAATAAAGGTAGAGATGGGCGGAAGAAGGTTCTGGTTGTAGGTGCTGGTGCAGCTGGGTAAGTTGAGTTCGGCTCAGAACTCTGAAAGATACTGACAAAAACAGCATGTCTACGGCTTACCATTTATCAGAGCATCCAGATAAATTCGACGTGACTCTGATTGATGCAGTTGACTACTGCGGCGGCCAAGCATTCTCCATTCCCATTGATAAAGAACGACATGGAGCTTCCTGGTGTAATCAAGGCGTCCAAGGAGGATCCTACATCTTTCATCATACCGTCACCATGTTCTCTAGACAGGGCTATCACGCAGACCCTTGCAACCTTCATGTTTCCTTTGGCAAAGACGAGACGTTCTGGAATAACGTATTCCCAACTCAACTTCTGGTGCGTCATGAGAAGGAGGTTCGTCGCCTGACGACCGTTCTCAAGTTCATGCGCTGGTTTGAGATTTTCTTCGCCTTGCTCCCGCTGAAGCTTGTCTTCAAGTTGTTTTTATTCTCTGAGGAATTCACCAACACCATTGCACTGCCTATGACGGCGCTGTTCCTTGGCACTGGCAATGCTACGCCTGAAGTTCCTGCAATTATGTTTGAGAGGCTGTGTACCTCACCGACTTATGGAATGTGGTATCCATCCGACAGAAACACAGTCATCAGCAACAAACCGCCCATGATTGTGTTCCCCAAATTCTCAGAGTTCTATGAAACTTGGAGAAAGGATCTCGTTTCTCGCGGAGTGACCGTTCGACTTTCAACAGAATTGACTGAGATTGTTCAGCGAAACAAGAATGGCGTTGTTGTGAAGCTCAAGCCGAGAACTCCAATGCCAGACCATCATAACCCCAACGGCGGAGATCCCGATGTACCCGTAGGAGAGGAGAAATACGACGAAATTGTGCTCTGCTGTCTCGCTGACACGGCAAAGAAAGTCCTCGGCAGGACCGCCACCTGGAAGGAAAAGAAGGTCTTGGGTTCAGCAAAATTCAGCGACGATATTACCATTACTCACAACGATTCCGATTATATGAAGAAGCATTACGAGAACTTTTATCGCGATGATTTGGCTGTTGCGAACATTAATGGGACTGACCAATCGGATCGTCTGGCATTTGCAAAGACAGAGTATCGACCCATGTACTACATCAAGATGTACCCAGAGGATAAGTCCAAGCTGGAAATGTGCTTTGACTGCACCAACTACCAGAGCCAATTCCCCGAAAAGGTTCCCTTTGAACAACATGTCTTCCAAACGATTTACCTCAACAAGGACCGGGACAGCAAGCTCTGGACTGATAATGAGATTGCCGAGGATAAGATCATTCGCAAGGACTGGTGGCATCAACTCTGCCACAGCTACACTCACTACTTGTTCGTCATTCCGTGGATGATGTTCCTCAACGCCAAGAATCACACTCGCTTCGCAGCGTCTTGGACCCTCGTCAACGCCCACGAAGTAGCCGTCATGTCCGGAATTGCGGCTGCAGTGGATCTAGGCGCCAACTACCCTGAAGACCTGGAGAACGACAAGTTTGCATTCTTGTGTTTCCGGCTCTACTACCTTCTAACATATGGAAAATGGTACAGGCGACATTATACGTCCAAGAAGTATTTAAAGTCTCAGACTACCGAGAGTCAGGCAGCTGCTGATGGGAAGAGTTGGGCTACTGGACTTTATGGCAGTGTTTACAAGGGACCTGGTGTTTCGGAGGTAGAGAGGAGTGCCTGGAGGGAGGAAATCAAGAAGGGGTCTAGTACAGGTAACTTGTCTTGAGGGTAGTAGAGTGTAGGCTTGAGATTGAACGAGATGAGCGATTTCATTGCTGCATCGATAATTGGCAGTGACTCTACTCACTAGTTGCAAATGCTATCACATGCGGTACCAAGCTAGCACGTGTTCCCTCGTGTTGGGGTTCAAATTTACTATGCTGTGCCCTATGTTTGCTTGGCAGGGGTACTGTTGGTGTTCTATTGCGTGACTCTGACCCCGGACAATTTCGTTAATCACCTTCTCTTTTGTAAACTCTCATATAAAATAGCGCTAAGCTCTTCAGGACAGAGAGAAACTACCGAGTAGGTAGTCGAGTCTTCCAGTTAACTGCATCACTCTGCTTTCATTTTTTCACCTCTCATCCATTTGACAACGGCTGAACTCACGGCAAATGTCCCCTCACATGCCGATCTTGACAGCGAATCGAGTATGCATGCGTAAACCTTAATCATGGAACGATCAAGGGATTCTAGAAGACTGCTGCATTCGCAGTAGTAACGTAGAGTATGATCACCCTCTGCCGTGGAGTCCATGGTAATAAGCACTGCAGCCGGGCACCAGAATTGGAGGAACTTTTGTCACCCATGTCGATTTACAAAAGGGAAGGTCAGATCCGAGGTAAGACTGACTAGGAACTAGCCCGAGGAAGCCGTCGCCTGTCATATTCACTATCTGGTTGCTACTCAAGACTATGTGCGCTGTTGCGTCTCTGGTTGGCCGGAGGAGTCTGGGTATAAGCTTTGGAAGATTGCAGATCATGGTGGAACCAATCATTTGGGGGTTCTCAGAAGAGCTAGAAGCTCGCAATCCCCAATACGCCACCCTCGGTTGGGGGGAGAGCTACAAGGGTTACTCCAAGTTCAAAACCTCGACAGATTGACTTGCCACAAACAGCAGTTGGTTGATGTGAGATACGTGGTATTCTGGCGCCACTGGCTTGCATGAGTAGTGATCTAGGACAATTAAAGGTATACTCTATTTCGACATCTCGCCGGTTGACGACTCAGACGTCTTACGACAAAGCTTGCGGGATCTAGTTTCGATGACTGTAATCAACTCTGCTATCTTCAAAACGGGGCAAAAAAGATATAAATCACTATCATCACACGATCCATCGTTCATATCTAGGTTCGCAATGGCTGATGGATACCGGTAATCTAGGTGGATTCATCACGGGAAGGCCGCGCCTCTCATCGTCCTCGTTATGGCTTGAACGATAAATTGGGTGGTCAAGGCTGTGACACTAAGCAACATGGGGTTAACCACCAAACCTGGAAATGGTCACATGGGGTCATTTGGTGCCGCTTATACTCGGGGAGAGGGGGACTCGTGTGTTCAACAGGCTTCAATACTTTATTCAGCCCCTGGCGAAGAAACCCCAAGTTTTCTGCGTGCTGCTCTCTGTCGTGTAGGATAAGTCAGCGCATTCATTGGCAACCGGAAGCCCGGCACCAGCTTATCTGCGGGTATGTAAATACCTTCCTAAAGCGGTAGGTCGGGATTCCGCTGGTGGTTGTGCGGGGCCCGAGATTTGGAGCTACCAGCGATAGTGATAACGTAGACAGGCCCTGATTTGCTGTCCGAGGTTGCAGTGGTGATTCTGAGGAACTGTTCTAGAACAACCGCCCGCACGAGAGGAGGGAAATGGCACCATAGCGCGCTAGCTATGACCGTTTTTGCGACGTAACAGGAGTTTCGGCAGCAAGATATGGTACACAGTCAGAACTTTGGCCTAGACCTAAAAAGGCTAATGCTCCTTGAACCAAGGGCCCCCCATCGCATGACCAGCCTGTCAAGTTCATGGTTGGAGAGACTCTGGGGTAAAGAGGAGCTGAAGGTTTGCTTCGTTTAAGTTCGTTGGAGAAAGACTGTTTCCCCCCTGCAAGTGACCACTGTTCGGGGACGCCAGCCCAATAGAAGTGAACCAGTAGGCTCTCCCTATCTGTAGGGCTCCAGCGCTATCTGGAACGGGCGTGGCGCTGGACCCAACAAAAGGCCGTGGCGAGCCCTGGGACCATGTCCTTGATAAGAAGGTCGGGTTGGTCGTATTTTTGTCTCCCGTGTTGGTATGGTGGTCAGATTGTAAAAGCGTAGAAGGATTGCTGGTCGCTGACAGGGCAGTTTTACCAGTAGATTAGTCCACGCCGCATGAAGCATCACGATATCTAAAACAAATGCAAGGTGATCTGAATGTGTTGCAACTCCAAATTTACATACACATCGCCAAGAGTGACAAGAGATTGCCAAGTCGGCAGCCAAGATGCGCCCAGAGATGTCAAGGAAACACGCGCGACAATTGACTTTTGGTGTGTGTGGCAGCCCCAGGGTACACGCTACAGCACAGCAAAGCACGGTCGTCGCATTGGAATGTCTCGTTTTAATTGCAGAGACAAGGGTTCTAGACCAACCACCCAGGCCCCCCTCCCCCTTCTCGGGGGAGGAGATGATATCGAGAAAGAACCCCGCCGAGCCCATCCACTCTTTAGCGTCGCAGCTAAAGCTTATCTTAAGCTTGTTCAAAGCTGCCTAGCGTCGCTGTTGGTCTTGGCACATAAAGACACTTGAAAGCCCAGGTTTTCGTTAGGGGCTCTTGTTTTTGTTTTGAGACAGACATTTCTATACTTTCTCTTTCCTCACTGTTTTACTGTACTCACACAGTAAAAACATTGCCCAACATGTCGTCGTCACCGCACAAGGATGAGGTGAATTATGAGACCAAGGACGAGGCCACGGTCACGGTGCCTCACGATGAGGAGCAGGGCACGACCACGGGCGAGGGCCAGCTCAAGCGTGATCTCCGCGGTCGACACATGCAGATGATTGCCATCGGAGGTGCCATCGGTGCTGGTCTTTTCGTCGGTTCTGGTAGTGCCCTTCACAAGGGAGGTCCCGCGTCGCTGGTAATTGGTGAGTGCCCCTAACAAAAAACATTACTGAGGACCAATGCTAATTAATTATCGCAGGATGTAAGTTTCTCTCTCGCACGCTCGACGTCGCGCAAATAACCAACACATTCTAGATCTCATCATCGGTGTCATGTTGCTCTGCACCAACCTCGCCCTCGCAGAAATGGCTGTTCTGTACCCCGTCAACGGTGCCTTTTACACCTACATTGTCCGCTTCGTCGATCCCTCTTGGGGTTTTGCTTGTGGTTGGGAATATGCTCTGTCCTGGCTTACAGTTCTTCCCTTCGAGTTGATCGCTGCGTCCAAGACCATTGAGTTCTGGCGCACTGACATCCACATGGTTCGTAGATTTTCTATCTTAATGATCTGCCTTGGCGGGCTTGGCGATGCCCGGTCGTCTTGGCATATGCACCTTGACGTTTTGACAGGTTCAATGAGCTAACTTTTGTCGCTAGGCTGTTTGGGTCACTGTCTTCCTTGTCGCTCTCACAATTGTTCAGATCTTTGGTGTTCGTGGTTACGGAGAGGGTAAGCACTCATCATCGTCTCTAGTATCACAACTAACGCGTCGCAGTCGAATTCGTCCTCTCCGCCATCAAGATCTGCGCTTGTTTGGGATTCATCATCCTCGGTATCATCATCAACTGTGGTGGTGTCGGTGATCAGGGCTACCTCGGCACCAAGTACTGGCACGACCCTGGTGCTTTCACCAACTTCAAGGGCTTCTGCGCTGTCTTTACCGTTGCCGGTAAGTCTCATTGTCTGTTTCTCTACGACCATGACTAACAACTCTAGCCTTTGCCTTCGGTGGTACTGAAATGGTTGGCCTCGCCGCCGCCGAGACTGCTAACCCCCGCAAGTCTGTCCCCACTGCCTCCAAGCAGGTCTTTTGGCGTATTGCTCTCTTCTACGTCATCAACCTCTTCATTGTCGGAATCATTCTCCGATCTGACGATCCTCGTCTCCTCGGTGCCTCTGGCGCCAACACCAAGGCCTCGCCTTTCGTCCTCGCCATCCAAGATGCAGGCATCAAGGTTCTGCCCTCCATCTTCAACGCCGTCATCACCATCTCCGTCTTGTCCGTCGCCAACTCGTGTACCTTTGGTTCAACCCGCACCATGCAGGCTATGGCTACCCGTGGCCACGCTCCCAAGTTCCTCAACTACATCGACTCTAAGGGACGTCCCCTTTGGTGTGTCCTTATTCAGCTTGCTTTCGGTCTCCTGGCCTATGTCGGAGAGTCCAAGAAGGGAGGTACCATCTTTGACTGGCTTCTGGCTTTGTCCGGTCTTGCTTTCCTCTTCGTCTGGGGCACCATCTGCCTTGCTCACGCCCGTATGCGATCTGGTTTCAAGGCCCAGGGCATTAATCTGGACCTCGTCCCTTATAAGACCCCCTTCGGTGTCTGGGGCAGTTACCTCGGCGTCTTCCTCAACGTCATTGCTCTCATCGCCACCTTCTACTCTTCCCTCTTTGTAAGTTCGCCTAACCAACATAACCATCACCGTTGTACTAACATGACCAGGCTCCCGATGGCTCTCCCCCCAATGCCGAGGCTTTCTTCATGTCTTTCCTCGCTGGTCCCATCATTATCGCTCTCTACCTTGGATACAAGGTCTACTCTCGCGACTGGAAGTTGTACGTCAAGGCCATTGATATGGACCTCCAGACTGGCATCGTCCTCCTTGATGAGCCCGAGCCCGAGACCCCCTGGACATGGAAGAATGCGCCCAAACGTCTTCTTTCGGCTATTATCTAGATATCTTGGCAGAAATTGTCCTTAGAATAGTTTGCTCCGGGGCACAGTAGTTTAAATCATTCAATATACCTCCCTCTTACTGTCCTCAATGTCATGTTACCCCAAATCTATTCGACCGGCAATAACGGGAAGCCACCGAAGGGCCAGGATCGGCTATTGTGTGAATTCTAATTCCCAATCTTCCCCAGCTTTCCCCGCAGATCGACTCGTATCATTTCTCCTTTCGGATTCTTGCCTTACGGCGCTGCCCTGCTACAGGCGCGCATATTTCGCAGTCTTATGTTCCATCAACCCATTTCCCGCCTTTAGCCTGAGTTGACAAGGTTGCGAAGCGCCTTTAGGCTAAAGGCAAAACGGTCCCCATGGGGAAAAGCGAGGTTGGCAATGTTTCACTCAAAGTGACAATAATGCACAAAGAAACAAAGCAATCACAAATGCGAGTCAGATATTGGATAATTTTTGTCGCTTCTATTCGGCCCGTTACATCGTGTATGCCTCTCGAATTAGCCGAAATTCGTTCGTTGCTTGTCATGTACTGGTAATACAGACACATGGATGATACAAGGATTTATCCTGCAGCCTCAAGCTGCCGGGTGAGATTTCATATATAGATACAAATGCAACAGCAAGTCGCTGCAGTGATTTTCCTCTGGTACTCCAAGCAGTTGCATCGAGTCCACTGCGACTCTACACTTTCCATCCAGCCAAGACCGAACGAAACAGAGTCAACATGGGTGTCGCACCGACTACAGTCGGCACTTACGATGCCGCCCTCCAGAGGCGCCAGGCGCTTATGGGTGCCAGTGGCGCGCGAGCCCTCGTCAAGAACTGGAAGGTCGCCCGGATTGCCGCGTTTGCCTGTATCGGAGGTATTCTCTACGGTTACAACCAGGGAATGTTTTCGGGTATTCTGACAATGCCTTCTTTTGAGAGCCGTAAGACTCCTCTTGCTGTTTTGTGGGGATTTGCTGACATCTACAGACATGGGAGATTACATCAAGAACCAGACCAAGAAGGGTTGGCTGACATCTATTCTCGAACTTGGTGCATGGCTCGGTACTGTCATGTCGGGTGCCATCGCTGAATTGTGCTCTCGTAAATATGGTATCTTGATTGCTACTTGTGTCTTTATCATTGGTGTCGTCATTCAGTCTACTGCCATTCAAGCTGGACACAATGTCATTCTCGCCGGTCGATTCATCACGTATGCATTTCCAATACGCTTTGATCTCAGCTAACATCTGTAGTGGTATGGGAGTCGGTAGCTTGTCCACCATTGTCCCGCTTTACAACTCCGAATGCGCCCCACCGTATGTAACGACCGACGCTACTGATATACGGAGGCTTACAGTGTTATAGTGAAGTTCGAGGTGCCCTGGTCGCCCTACAACAGCTTGCCATTACTTTTGGTATCATGATCAGTTTCTGGATCGACTAGTAAGACTCACGCTCTGAAGGACCGTCTATATACTGACAATCAACAGCGGCTGCCATTTCATCGGTGGAACTGGCGAGGGCCAAAAGGACGCCGCCTGGCAAATCCCTATCTGCCTTCAACTCGCCCCAGCTCTTATCCTGCTTATCGGCATGGCATGGATGCCATTCTCACCCCGATGGCTCATCCACCACGGAAGAGAAGAGGAAGCCAGAGAGGTCCTGGCCAACCTTCGAGATCTCCCTACCGACCACGAACTCATCGAGCTGGAATTCCTCGAGATCAAGGCTCAATCACTCTTCGAGAAGCGAAGCTTGGCTGAGAGGTTCCCCCATCTCCAAGCGGAGACAGCAATGAACACTGTCAAGCTCCAATTCGTTGCTATCGGCGCTCTCTTCAAGTCCAAGGCCATGTTCAAGCGTGTCATTGTCGCTACTGTGACAATGTTCTTCCAGCAGTGGACCGGCATCAACGCTGTAAGTCATTGCCATACCAACGTGAACCCAATTAGCTAACAGAATCAAGGTCCTGTACTACGCCCCTCAGATCTTTGGACAGCTTGGTCTCAGCAGCAACACCACCAGTCTCTTGGCCACTGGTGTCGTCGGTATCGTCATGTTTATCGCTACCGTTCCTGCAGTCTTGTGGATCGATCGACTCGGCCGTAAGCCTGTCTTGACTGTTGGCGCTATTGGCATGGGTGCTTGCCATCTCATCATCGCCGTCATTCTTGCCAAGAACATCGATCAATTTGAGACTCACAAGGCCGCTGGTTGGGCTGCTATCTGCATGGTTTGGCTGTTTGTCGTCCACTTTGGATGTGAGTTTACGCCCAGCTCTCCTTTGCGGACTCATGCTAATGATCACAGACTCATGGGGTCCCTGTGCCTGGATCATCGTCGCCGAGGTCTGGCCTCTCAGCACGCGACCTTATGGTACTTCGCTTGGTGCCTCAAGTAACTGGATGAACAACTTTATGTATGTGACGTGACGTAGTATTCTTTGTGCTAGCTAACTTTGATCAGTGTTGGACAGGTTACACCAGACATGCTGGAAGACATCACATACGGAACTTATATCTTGTTCGGATTGCTCACGTGGATTGGTGCAGCTTTCATCTGGTTTGTCGTACCAGAGACTAAGCGACTATCACTCGAGGAAATGGTACGTGTCCCTCCAGCTTTAATAACACAGATTCTGACTGTTCTAGGACATCATCTTTGGATCTGAAGGAACTGCCCTTGCTGATAACGAGCGCATGGCCGAGATCAACCGCGAAATTGGCCTCGAGAGTATCATCTACCGTGATCAGTCCTCTCACCACGCAGAGGTTCCAGAGAAGGAGATGTCGTAATTGTTTGAAGAAGAGGCCGCGGATGCTGGCTGTCTATTGATTCCCTGATGACATTGGTAATGGGCTATTTACATAGATTGGACATTCAGAATAGCTATTGTCAATTGAATCGTTGACCCACGTTCTGTTAAAGCCTTCTGGACTAACCGTCATTGACATTCGTAGAGGCCTTGCCTCACCGTAAATGATGGGGCCAACCAATTTCATAAGTCAAAAGTTTGAACAGGATTCCTTTGAAGCCAGAAAGAGCCATTATCTTGAAAGCTGAGATCCATAAATCTGAGAGAGCTCTATGCGTTATGCGTCAGTTGTATTCGATACTCTTAGTTCACATGCCCAGCGATTCAACCGGTCTGTTCATCAGAGATGCAAGTTCCTTTCGGTCCCTTTCAGCACATAGCTAGCATTTCCAAACACACAGGTTCCTTAAGCATCAGTAGATATGCCCTTTTTGGATAGTCCCCTCTGTTTAATTGGTCATTGATGTTTAAGCTTAACCGCCATGTGGACTTCCCGCGTGTCCAACCGCCGAAGGAAGGCGCGGCCTGCAAGCGATTCTGACAGCCAACTCAATGACTGACTTCCACTTGAGTTGGCTGTCTGTCTTTCTCAGTCAACTTTGAAGTTGATGTGGATGGTCATTTTGAGAGCCGAAATACCGGATATGCAGCAAAGCCCGTTGTTGGTCGTCGACACCACGAACAAAGCACGTAAGTCCACGCTGATGGCATGGTCATTGGAAAGCGTCAACAGATTGTTAGACGGATGACTTTACTGTCAACTCTCGCGAATGAGCTAGTCTGCGCGTTTCATCCTCCCACGTACACCGATGACCCGTTTTTCGACTCTAATGGCGCAGATGCTCACAGCCTCTCTAGGGGAGGAGAGAAAACTCAGGACCTCGATCCTAAGTGATAAAAAGATTTAAGTAATTTAGGTTAAACGTAAGGGATTCTATCCTAATTTTATTTTGGCACCCTCTTATAAAGTCCTATATTTTCTTGCTCCCCTCGGCCTCTGAGCTGAGTACCCCTCCCCTCATAGCTTTAGCGTCCAGAACTCCCCCGTCAATTCAACTCCCCAATCATTGTGATTCTGCGTCTCGATCATTTCGAACCCAGCCTTTTTATATAATCGTCGCGCACCCTCCAAAATGCTCTGCGTCCAAAGATCGATATGTTCATACCCCGCCTCTCTCGCGAAATCGATGCATTTCTGGATCAAGGCCGTTCCGACACCAAGACCTCTTGCGCTTTCATCCACCAATAGCAGTCGTAGCTTTGCAGTTTTCGGCTTTTTGTCTTGCACCAACATGATGCAGCCGAGGAATGATCCATCTTTTTCGGCAATCCAACAGCCTTCCAGGTCGGGGTTGAAGTTGTCGAGAAAATCGGCGGTTATTCTTGCGATGAGAGATTCGAAGCGATAGTTGAAGCCGTATTCTTGAGCGTAGACTACACCGTGTCGATACGTTATGTAGCCCATGTCACCCGGTTGGTGGCTGCGAATGGTAAAAGGCGGGGAAGATGCATTGCGAGTCATTCTGAATGAAGAAAAAGATAAAGATGATGGTATTATTACGTTGAATTCTCTGAAGAAATTCTATGTTTTATATACAGCCTTACTCTTCCTTTTTTCTCGTCGGTGGGTATCACAAATGTCATTCAGAAGGCGCATTTTTAGCTATCGACGTTTAATGTCAATTAAGGGCGCACGGCAAACTCTGCCTGTACCTATTTTCGATCGTGCCAAGACGCACCTTTCCGTACTTTATCTGGCCTGGAACGCAACAGCCTTATTGCCGTGTTCCCGAGTGCCTGGAAGGTGCTGGAAATTGGCGGAATCACAACCGTATCTAGGCTTAATTCATCACATACACAATGGCCTAAGCTGGGGTCGCATCGCATTGCCAGGTACAAAAGCTCGTCAAGCATAAATACCAATCACCGGATCCAACCATCACGAAGAATACTTCCAATGCATCACAACAAACATAAACATTGGTGACTGGGAGACAGAATGAATGAACGATGAAATTGCCATGTAATTGTGAAAACGCTACTTGAAAGAAGTCTATAATACAAGGAGGTAAATAACATCTTATGAATTGTCTCCACAAGAGAAAACACCACGAACGCCACCATCAGAGTTGAAGATGTCGAGAAGTTCAGTGATGGATGCCCACAGACCAGCTGCGTTCATGAAAAGTGACATGATAATAAGGAGGGCGTTGACAATTGTCAAACAGATCTTCTTCCAGTCCCGGAAGTATTGACCTTGGTTCATATGGAACCAAAAGACGGCACTGAAACCATAAGTGAACCAAGAGATTGTTGTCGCAGACGTGATAGAAAGGATCGAGTCAAATACAGGAATGGCGTTGGATAGAATGAAGACGACGATCCAGAAGCCAGTGACGGAAGCAATCCAGGTTGACCAAGATTTGACGGAGTTGGAGGTGACTTCGTTGAGGTTACCAGTCCATCTCATGACATTGACAAAGATGTACTTGGATCCAATGTGGCCGTAAGCGAGGCCGGTAGCGAAGATGGCAGGAAGGGCGATGCCGAAAGCAGCCTTTGCAAAGGTTGTCGAGGTAGATCCCAGAATGGGAGAGGTTGTATATTCGGCTCCGAGACAGTAGAAAATGACGGCGAAAATGACATACATGGTCATGGAGCCGCATTCGAGGACAGTCAGACAGAACTTGAAGTCTTCGAGAGGGTTGGTCATCTCAGCAAGGTAGCCCTGGGTCTGTTAGTATAGATCATACTGTAACTGGGTCGTACTTACAACAAAGCTCAGATTGGCAGCATACGCAAAGACAATCTTCAAGCAAGCATTGAGACCATCTCGGAAACTAGGGTTTCCAACAATGACAATCTCTCTCTTCCACTCAGCCATGTTATCAACGCCCTTGGGACCCTGAACACCAAGAACAACCATGACGAGAATGCATGCAGCCAAAACACTAAGAGCATTCGGGATACCAAGATGAGATACAAACTTGGTAGTGCGAGGAATGCAAAAGATGTAGCAGGCTGCGCAAGAGATGAAGATGAATACAACAGTGCAAGCTGCGTGACTGCTGATTGTGTTGAGGGCAATGGAAAGTGTGACCATAGCTGAGGCTGCGACGAAGATGACTTGGACCATCATCATGGCACCGGCAATACTCTCCAGGGTTCTTCCACCGACGAAGCGGGTCATGTCGACAATGTTCAGTACCTGAGGGTGTAGTCTGTAGTATTGCAACAACTCGTAGGCTGTATACCACGATATGACACCGATGCCGATAAGGGCGATAATACCGGGAACGAGGCCGAGGGTCTTGAGGGTCGAGGGAAGAGACAAGATACCGAGACCGATCTGATTAGCGAACAAGATAAAGATGGTATCCCATCGCTTCAATGTTCGAAAGTTCTTGCCGCCTTGGGAGTAAATGTTGGTGTTGTCAGCAGACTCTTGGACAGTCTGGAAATCATGGCCGTGACCCTCCTGAGAGCTAATCTCATGCTTGACGCCATCGCTATCGGAGCTAGGATCATGAAACTGACCAGCAGTTTTGGCGACGTTGTCCTTCTCCATGTTTGCTGTATTGATGTTGTTGAATAAAGATTGTCACCTGGACAATTGACGACGTATGATGTGGATGTAGCTGAATGAAGGGCCGGAAGCTGAAGAAGCAGATACAAGTGGAATTCACCCCAGCTTTATACCACGCCTCACGATATGTATAAAATAGCGCAGCGATGGTCCGACAGGATAGGGGCTGGGCAAAAGACGCTGAGACGTCATGGCAAAGGTTTCTTGATTGGCCCGCACGAAGTATCGCCGCTGAAATCAAGGCTGCATTAGACTCCATTCCTCGGTGGATATCGCCCCAGGCACGGAAGCCCCATGGGGGTTTATGAAACGTTTCCACATCGGTCTATAAGAATTCGGGCAGACTCGGTCACTTTGAGTCTGGAAGAGTGAGATGTTGTGATGATATCCACAGAGGAAGTTGTCCGGGCCAGTCGGATTCTGACCAGAGAGTGCACTGCCCTTTTGCTGGACAAGACTCGGGGTCCTTTGGCTGCTTCGAGTGATGGAAATTAGACCGAATGACATAGAGTCTGTGCTTTCCTTGTCGCTCGGTATCGCCGGGGTTGACGTCAGTGCCGTGTCTTGACGCGTCTAGAAATTTGAGCCTCATTTAGCCGCCAACGTTAACACAACGTCGAGATCGATACCGAGATATGAGGTGCATCAATAGCCTATAAGCCATCTTCTTTCTTGTCTTTTACCGCTTCTTTTACTGTTCTTTTTACTGTTCTTAACAATGAAGACCTCATGAACGCGAGGCAAACTTTGACCAATTCTTGGCATATTATGGGCTCATCATTACCATGACTAAACTATCTCCATTCTCGCCTTGGCAACTCCATCACCAGAGTCAAATCTCCATAATAACCCACATTTCGAGTCCCTGATCCCCTCTAATCATCAGACAAATGTCGACGAATGCAAATGCTTTGCGAAATCAGGTCCCCCGAGTCTGGAGTTGTGAGATTCATCGAGTTTTCATTAGTGATGAGAACCAGAATTCTCAGGAGCCCCCATGGGGAAGGCGGATATTCCCCGGACGTGATTTGAACTGTCATACTTGGCAGTGAATATCACCAAGAGGATCACTTAATATGCAGCAGAGGATGTTTGTCGGCATACACGCGGTAGATCTACGCCACTATGCCGAGTTATGTCATTCCACTCACTTTAATTCCTTCTAGAAATTCCACGCACGCTGAAAAAGCATACTTTTGGTGGTCATTGCTTGCGTGGCGCTTCAGCTACCCCTCTCTGGCGAAGATCTACACGTCAGACCAATCCGGGTAAAGACACGAGTAAGTCACTCCGATGCACTGACATCAATCAGCAGATCGTTGACGGTAACCTTCCTCATTGAACAAGGAATAGGAGAAGGCCTCAATCACTATATGTCTCA
This sequence comes from Fusarium secorum, assembly GCA_013363185.1. Lineage (NCBI taxonomy): Eukaryota > Fungi > Ascomycota > Sordariomycetes > Hypocreales > Nectriaceae > Fusarium > Fusarium secorum. The sequence continues at coordinate 30,370 of JABEEM010000795.1, forward strand.
GCGATAAGACCGTTTTTCACCAATTATCCTCGTATCAGTTTACTTGGCAAGGGGTAATAGAAACTCGAATTGGATAATACTCGCGTTGAGGCATATGCACGTCCCGATTGTAGATCCCGGCTTCTACATGACCTTATGCGCGATTTATTCTAGAAGTCTTCTTCGCGTTTCATTAGTGCATATAAACCACTTGTTTTATGATTGGATTCCTTCGGGTCAACGACGGGATTGCCGGGACATGCGTGTATATCACTGAAAATGATAGAATGTAGACAAGAGAAACAGGGAGATCCTTGCGCGGAATCATACGTGAAGTGGTCTGCTTAGGCCGAGCGGCATGGCTTGGTGCTAATATCCGTACTTCAGATGCTAAGGCAGCAATTATCACTGGTGTAGAGATCGCCCATCACGGACGCATGGTTATCGGCGCTGGCGGTATCTTATCCAACAGTGCTTAATTCTCTCGTGAGCACGTTCGATGACACAGTCTGTGATTGACTACTCCTTGGTCCTCTATGATGTACAACAGCGAATGCGGGCTAGATTTTGATCACAACCTTTCCTACATGCTTGCCAGAGTAAAGATAGTCAAAAGCTGCTGGCGAGTCTTCGAATGAGAAAACACGGTCCACCAGCGGTGCAAGGGAAACCTTCTTCTCCTCTAGGAACTTATTCAAGTTAATATAATCCTCCTTGGAGCCAGTGGCGATTCCCCTAGAACAGAAGCTGTCAGTGCATATTCTTAACTATTTCTCGAGAAAGCATCTACTCACTTGATTCTCGCAGACTTCCCCATCAGTGCCATAATAGCAGCAGGCCGCCAATCGCCATCAATACCATCTAGAAATCCAACCAGGGACACCGTGCCGCCTCGCTGACGCAAAAAGCTGATATCCGTGGGAATAGACGCTGGGCCAGTGTTGTTGATGACGAAATCAACGCCCCGACCGTCTGTTAGGCGCTTCACTTCCGATGCTTGGTCCTTGGTGGTTTTGTAGTTGATACCGCGGACCTGAGAGCCGAGTTTCTTGATGGCTTCAAGCTTCTCGTCGGATGATGAGGTAATAATTGGTTGGACGCCCGCAGCCATACAGATTAGCAGGCCAAACATGCTGACACCTCCCGTACCTATTAAACTAGTGAATATCGTGATAGAAAGCCTGAATGGTTATGAGAGTCAAACCTTGTAACAGGGTGCTGCGTAAATTGGGTAGCGTAGTCAGGCCATCAAGAGAATTCCAGGCCGTGACGCCAGCGCATGTGATGGTAGCCGCCTTCAGTCAATCACATCTCAGCAGAAATTACGACTGTCCAGGCCGCTATGTCTTACCTCTTCCCATGGTAGATGCTTGGGCAGCTGTACCAGATGCTTGTCCTGATAGACAGCGTACTCACGAAGAACACCACTAGTGTCTCCACCAAGGGCGCAATGAGGCTCGTCGTCGTACCCGGTGATACTGTTGAGGTCAAATATAACCGAGACATGATCTCCCGTAGAGAAATCCTTGACTCCAGATCCAATGGCGACAACCTCAGCGGCAGCGTCAGAGCAAGGAATACCTCGATCCTCCACTTCCACCGGATAGATACCGTTGAGCATAGCTACATCGCGGAAGTTGAGAGACACGGCGTGGATCTTGATCAAAACTTCATTCGGTCCAAGCTCTCGCGGTACCTTTTCAGTCGACAATTCAATGGTCCTCGGAAGTTCGCCTGTAGTGCGTCTAAACGCTCGATAGGTCTCGGGAAGCGACATTTTTACCTGGGGTTAGCAGTTAAGTAGGAGATGCTGTGCGAAAGGTGAAAAAGCTGGTATTATAAGATAGACTTATATAACTATCAACTCGGGAAATTTATTTATTGATGTTCTTGCGGAGTTTGGTTAACGTTAGATACTCTAAAGCGTGGCGGTGATTATAAATACCGGTATCTGGCTGGCGGGAATAATAGCACCCGAGGCCCCGGGGAGATCAATGCTACTGTAGCTTGCTTGCATTAGCCCTGAATTCTCCGTAATAGACTTGTTGGAATGGTATTGAGTGCTCTATCTGTGGGGCTCTCTACCCAAATTATTGCTTTGCAAAGTCCGCAGCTGTGCGGAGGAATGCATCTGTGGCGGAGTTTTGCGATCACAGTATTACATACAGTTCTTAAGAACTTGTTTTCCTAATTAATCGCAGTTCTTAAGAGCTTGTCGGTCATGGGCTATGAATGACCTATCTCTTCCGACTAGAAATCTGAAGGCTGTTTTAAGGCAACCTTTTAGGGTTGTATTTATAGCTATGAAGCGAGCGACCTTATCCTTCCATAGGCCATTTTGCCATATAGGGCATCGCACGGTTAGAGATCTCATGGCGAAGGACTATGAACAGATTGGAAAGACTAACAGTACCGACGCTTCATGTCTCGCCAGCCTTCTCTTCATTTCTCCTCCCATTCATAAGGTCGCCCATCTCGAGCCCAAGCCCTCTCCGCTTCACTCCTCCAAGGAGGCGGCGCAATTCCATTAAACCTCCAAAAGTCGCGCTGGGTATCGGTGACGGTGATCTCCCAGTCGTATCCCTTATCAGCGATGTATGGCTTGATCGTAGCGTTGATGTAATCGCTGAGCTGCTTAGGAAAGTTCTCCATGCTATCTCAGCACAAGTCTCTGTCCAGTCTACGTCTCTATCCCAACAAATTTGTTACCATTTAATAACCATTCAAGGCTTCGGCTTTGATCCCAAATTATGCTGACCCACTTCTCCGGACTTGTATGACCCCAACCGGCAGAGTTATGTAAATTCAAGTGGATGTCATCGTGATTATTAATTATTCCCGACTATGACCAAACTGTACGTCTGCAAATGAATACTGGCCGGCCCTTTAAGTGTTGACATTACGAAAATTGGAAATGCTGTTTTAATATGTTCAAAACCTCAGATTAGCGAGTATTGCAATTCCCCATCATCAGTGCTCTCCAGGCATGGCGTTTGATACTGTCGCAGCTTGATTAATTCAGCTACCACCAATCAAGGGCATTAGGTGACGTTAGTGGGTAGTCACCTAACCTCCGGTCAGCCCGGACTTCGGACAGCGTGTCGGGATGATCTATTTGCGCCGCGGAAAGAATGTTAAACTCTCTTCTCTTACTGAGAATGACCTCGTGAGCCCTCTAGCTCTAGGCGCAGATATATAAAAGAAGGTTGTGAGAAGGTCTTGCTTATCCTTGAATAAATTCGTTCTGATACACCCTGTAGTGTCTTTGGCTTTGACGATAACATCTGAAACTCGCTACTCCAGGGCAATCGTTTGGCACGAGCCAAGAGTCACTCTAATCACTTTGGCCCAAAAGAGGGCCCCATGCACCCCTTGCGATTGGACGCTTCCAGCAATTCAGCCTTGATTTGAGTATTGCGCCTCGCGGGGCTGTTAGGCTATGCCTCCTATCATCAACTGATAAATAAATGAAGGCATTTTTTGACCTCGACTATATCAAATCCTCCTCGCCAGCTTCGGCATTGCACTTAATCTCTGATACCAGTTAATCGCACAATGAACATCCATACGGCTCTCAGATCCGGCCCATCGCTGGGCATCAACCTGGACCGAGATACATACGTTCCAGGTGATATCATCACCGGCCATGTATTTCGACAAGTTCAAACAATAAGTCCAGACGCCTCTGTCAGCATTTGCATGTTTGGCCGAGGGAGAACAATTGGAGTCATCGGCAACAACTCTCAAGAGTACCGAGGCCTTTTCGACCTCTGCTATCGTCCAAAGATCATCTTCCAAGGGCCTATACACATCGAGTCTTCGAAACACAAACACAGATGGCCATTCACTGTACAGCTTCCGAAATACGTCAATGATTCTACATCTTTGGGTCCCGTGAATCATATGCCACCGTCGTATATGCTTCGGACGAAGAATATGGCAGCGGTTATCGAGTACGTGATCAAGGCGAAGATCACAATGACTGTTCAGGGTCATGAAGAAGTACTGGAAGCTGCGTTTCCCTTCAAAGTTATAAGCATTACTCCGGATCCCCCAATTGCAGATTTTCAGGTTGAGCGACATCGCCACCAGCGTATTGTTTCGAGTCACCGGCTTGTTCCTGGGATGCAAGATGTGAAGATCTCTTGGAAAGACAAGATCAAACATTCTCTTCATAGTTCGAAGGATCCTACGTTGGCGTTTGACTTGTTTGTTGAAGTGCCAAAGGTCGTTCAGCTAGATAACCCCACGCCGATACCGTTCAGGGTCCTGGTGTCACCGAACTGGGAAGAAACGAGCGATACAATTCGAGATGTAGCACAGGATGTCAAACTTTTGTCAGTACGCATAAGTCTCATCACCATTACGACGATTATTTGCCATGCGGGGTTGCAAGTACCAGAAAGCACAGAGATCGACCTTGGACTCAGCCAGGCTATCAAGCAGCGCGGCGAAGCAATATGGATCCCATTTACAGCCGATTCTCAACCCATCGATATTGGAGAAATGATCAACCTGCGCATCGGTCAGAAAACAGGCTACCCTCAACAGTGGACATCTATGCAATCCGAGTTCACGCACTCATTCCAGATATACAACATCCGTGTTTCACATCAACTCAAATGGTCAATACAAGGTGAAATCGCAGGCGAAAGATTCAAGGCAGCAGGTACATCTGATTTGCTCGTCTTGAAACCGAGCGATGATAGGCCGGAATGGCAAGATGTTGTTCTGGAGGCTGGAGAGAGGATACCGCTGCGTCAAGATTCATCGTGGATTAGGCCGCCTGCTGAGGAACAGCTACCGAGCTTTTTAGATGCGCAGAGGGATGAGCGAATCACGGGGGGGTTGGCAGGTCATAGCTGACATTCATGAAGAGAAGACCATGGCGGTGGTGGCGAAAACCTTTAATGAGTTTGGTTAGAGGGTTTACTGGTGCGACACAAAATGTAGAATAACCTTATTGCAAGTGGATATGGGTCCCTCAGGCAGTAAGAAAGCATAGCGTGACTACCTAAAGGCTTACTTTGCATTTAATAAGAATGAACAGACTGTGGTGGCACCCTAATAGTAACTTGGAAACGCGCTTTATTATCATATCTATGCCATGACTAAGTGACCAGGTATACTATAGGCCTAGGTGCATAAGTGAGTGTTAATTATGAGATTTGAATGGATTTAGGAAGTTTTGTAGAAGCTATGTCATGTAGCTATAGAGGTTATGATAATAATAAATTAAAGCAATATTAATCACGCCTTAATGCCTCCACTTCAACCCTTGCCTCTTTTGCAATCTCCTGATCACTCTCAAGATCTTTAATCTCCCTATTCAGCTGCACTCTTAGCTGACCTGTCGTTTTGTCCTCTTTTGTCATGTCACTGACTTCCTGTTTTGGAAGGCTGAGAACATATTCAGTCGTCATCTTGCTCAAAGGGCCATTTTTATCCATGACAAAACCCTCCACTATGGTTTGAGTGACATGGCTAATGAATGAATCCAGGGTAATCTGTATTGAATCAGCAAATCTGGTCTTTAATTGTGGCCGGGTCTGACCCTTACCCCGTAGTATACTTTGATAACATCGTGTATATCGTACACCATTCTGTCTTCGTTTGAAAGATCCATATTGGTCCACATATTATCCAAGGTCTGGCCTGAGATAAGATCTTGGGGCTCTTCACCACCGGCCCCATGGTAGAAAGCTCTGGCGTATCTCAACATTCGCCATGATTCCAGTTTAGTCCTGAACTCATTGTTGGTGGTTTGAAGGAGCTCCTTTTGGGTTTCTCGTTCGCAGTACTTGTCCAGTTCTTGTTGGGCTTTGCTCAGTGTCTCACAAAACATTGAATGAAGACGGTCTTTGAGCTCATGGTGCAAATTCATGGTGCCTCCAGAGTCCGGGCAAACAGAACGCAGAATCTCCTCATAGCTTGACTTCATTGCATCTTTGACTCTGTCCAAGTGCTCTTGTGCTATAGAGCGCCACTTGGATACTTGAGCTCGATAGACGACAGGATAAATGTCCGAGTTTACTACGCCAGGCGGCTGAGATGCGCCGAACCTGCGAAGTTTGCTGGTCACCGTATACTTAAATTTGCCAAAAGGCTCGACATGCTCATGCTCTTCAAATGCCGGGATCTTTTTCAGCTCCTCCGTGTAATTCTCCAGCTTAGGGGTCGGATATAAGATTTCTGCCGCCGTTTTCGACTGCTCCTGTTTCTTGTCGATGAATACTCCGTATTCGAGGCACACGGCCCGTGGGTCCACGCCCTCATCGTCAAACCTCCAGAACCCACCAATCCATCTCATGACATTGTCAAACTGGGTGTTGATGTGATTCAGCTCTTGTCTCAGGTCCATGGTCTCTGACTCAAGTAGTCCTGGGCGTCTAAGAGCCAATGCGCATTTGGAGGAGTACTCGCGTACGAAACGGTTGAGATACTCCTGTTGCTGGCTATCATTGAGTCGGGGTTCACCCATGTCTTTCAGCCGGGCACGCTTGTCCTTTAGCCTTGAATATATGTCGTTCTCAAGTTTTGGAAATGCCTTTTCAATTTCACAAGTAAGAATCTCCCCAAGATGATCTTTGAGTTTCTTGCTTCCTCTGCGTCCACTGTGTATTTGAGACCAAGGCTTGTGGCTGAAGAATTCATCCTCATTGACTCGTGACTCTGATGTCTTGTTACAGACGACAAACATGCCATCCATGAAGATCGAGTCTCCGTTGTCAATATCACTTTTTGCTGAAATGACCTGACGAATGTTAGCATCCATGCAGCCCGAGTTCGAGGATCGACTGACTGCTCGCTCGGCTTCTTCGCGATCCGCTTTGTCACACTTTGTGAAAACGCCAACTAGTCGCCTCTTGTCTAATATATGTTCCTTGCAAATCTGATAAGCCCGTTGATTTCCCAGGTCAGAAGTTGCGGGTATTGTGCATCTAGCTTACGATGAGTCTTTGAGTTGAACTTGGCAATGTAGTTTGAGGGTAAGAAACGTACATGATTGTGTTTTCCGGTCGCGAGATGTATTCCTTAGCTAGTTCCTGTGTCCCGAGGGGCTCTGGTTCATTGACACCATATTCTGAGGAGATGAGACCTGGGAGATCCAGGATGTTGAAAGGAGATCTGTTAGGTCCTTCAAGTTCAAGTCTGACAATATCTGGGACAAAGTTTTTAGCCCCTAAGCCTTGACCCTTTCTGATGCCAATTTTATTCTCAGAGAGCTGAATGTTTTAGTCAGCACTCTATAAATCCCAGTCAAATGGCAATTACTCACATCTTTAAGCGCAGCCTCGAATACGTCCATGGTCAAGGTATCTCCCTCTAGACGGTACTCGTCGGCAGCAGCATCAGCTCGTTGCAAGCCGTTCACATCTCGTGGTGCGCGTTCTAGGGAAATACGAAATCGTTCCCCACTGCCCTGTGAACTAGGGCTACGGCGCGAAACGACACGAATTGGAAAGCGTGTACCAATCCCAGCCATGACGGGGAATGAAATGTCAGTCAATGTTCTAAGCAGGGATGATTTCCCAGAAGATTGTTCCCCTACGACGACGAGCTGGGAATTATCAGCTTGAAACTCGCCAAAATGGCATGGGAGTCTAGATATACCTGTGGAATGGCCAAGTACTTGTGGGAGCCACAAGCTTGAAGCCTATCAATAGCATTGAAAAGGATTTGTCGTTTCTCGTTATCGAACGGATCGTCAACAACTATGCGGGAATCTCCAGGCTTATCCCCCCTAGTAGTTGATGAACTTCGAGGGGTAATACTAGCCATGCCTTCGGATGGACTTGCGTCTTGCGAACCAGAAGAATCAGCAGACGTGGAGCCACTGTCTCCCTGCTGAGTGTGGCGGTCATCGTAGCCAGTAGTTTTCTCTACCGTTTTAGAAGACATGGTCCTCTTGTTCATATTCTGATATGAGTTTGAAGAAGGGTTGTTGTTCAAAAATATCTGGGTTTGGAAAGTCTGTTTTGTGAGTGGCTGGGTTTCAGATAATGTAGTCTGTTAGCAAAAGTTGAAAACGAGACACAGGGAACAATCTCAGGAGTTCGTCTCCTATATACCAGTGCGATATCAACGGGTGTCATGTCTCCTAACCTTTCGGAGCTTTTACCTATAAGGAATGATGCCCGTTGGTGCAGGTGGTTTTGTTGTTGGCTCATGGGTATGTTACAGCTCTCTTCAACTAAAAGGGGGAGAAAAGAAGGGCGTACACGCCTGAGTCTCGCATTGAGAGGTTTTCTTAGCTGTTAGTCGTTAGTTTGCGTCATTAGTTGCCTCAGAAAGAGGCATTGCGAAAGCTGCGCCGCTGCACAGGAGATTGTGATGCAACTTGGTGTTGGTTGAATACCCTGCAGCTGCATTTCAGCTTTCCTAATCCAGCAGGTACATCACAGCCCACAAGGATCGCGGAAGCTTCCGCGGGCACTCCTGACAGTCCTCATATGAGTAATGATCTGTCGACTTCACATAACAGACTGACTCAATGGCCTTGTATAAACTGTTGTTCGCTTTGGTAAATGTGTACCCCATTATTAAGTAGGGGTTTTTACTTGACGAGTTAGAACTCCCTTTCCGAGATATTGCCGCAGAAATATGAGCTCGGAGAAATGATTGACCTTCGGAACGGTCTGCAGATACAATATTTCCCCAATAGCGGACCTTCGCTACTCATTCCCAAATTTACAATATTCACAGTTCTCGTCAACTAAATGTTCAATGCAGTGAGAAATTGCAGGGGAGAGCTTCATGGCAGCGAAGACATCTGATTTGTTGGTCCCGAGGACGACCGATGGCTGAGGGGTTGTCCAATAGGAATGCCAGGATATTGTTTTGGAGGCTAAAGAGAGGATAACTGTGTGTCGGGATTCATTGTGGATTAGGCTACCTACCAAAGAAGCACTGGCAAGTTTGTAGATATGCGTAGGAATGTCTCAAATGCAGGTATGGCTCATCGCTGAGACGCGCGGACAAGTATACTATAATGCTGATGGCATAAGTTTTAGACACACCTTGGATGAGTTTAGTTGTAGAGTACCCTAACGGTTTACAGGGGAATTTTCACATCCAGCGACAAGTTTATTGTGAACATGCCCTGAAATCTGACTACTTAAAAATCATCACGTATGTAATAAAAATGAACAGACTGCGGTGGCAAACCCTAATAGTAACTTGGAAACGCTCTTTATTATTTATGTCTATGCCATGACTAAGTAACCAAGTAAACCCTTCCTTCAAACGGGGACAAGACACCAGTCTGCTCTTTACCAGCATGTGTCGACATAATAGGCACCAACTTGAAACCCTTTCCACTGCTAACACCAAGCTCTTCACCCGTCAGAGGACTCAACGTCTTCTCCTCAGTAGTAAAGTTCAAAACAACAGCAACCTTGGAACCATCAACCTGCGATTCCTTAACAAAAGCATAAACATCAGGATCTTCCCTTCGCAGAAGCTTATAATCTCCATACACCATCAGATCAGAAAACTCCTTTCGGAAATGCAGTGCTTTCTTCCAGAATGATAGCACGCTGTTTGGATCCTTCAGCTGAGATGCGACGTTGATCTCGCGTGATAGAGGATGGGCTTGCATCCAGGGCTCTTTCGCGGTTTGGCCTGCTGCTTCGGAGAAGCCGCCGTGCTTGGCGTCACTCCAGCAGATGGGGATACGAGCGTGATCTCTAGCTAGGTGTTGGAGAGCATTGAAGGCCTTGTCGATCTCTTGTTCATCGTTCGATCGCTCCTTGACTATATCGAGGAACTGATAACTCTCGATATCGACGTAGTTCTCTAATGGGTAAGTCTCCTTTGGGGCATTGACGGATCCGATTTCTTGTCCTTGGTAGACATATTGCGTACCGCTCAGACAAGATTGCAGTAAAGCAAGAAGCTTGGCACCTGCGACACGGTATTCTGGACTATCGTTTGTGAAGCGTGATACAGAGCGTGCTTGATCATGGTTCTCCATAAACACAGTCGTCCAGGCATCAGTCCCCTGAATCAGACTCTGCGTTCTACCAACAGCGTCCTTCAGCTGAGGAAGTGTATAATTCTTCGGTGTCGTCTCGTATTTATGCGTCTTCCCAAAACCGATATCCACAACATCAAACTGGAATACCATGTTGAGCTGCTTCTCTTTCGCGCTGACATATCGAAGGACCTTTTCCAGGTCCGGTGTATGAGGCAGTTCTCCAACTGTAATAGCTCCATATCGCTCAAGAATCTCGTTCATCTCGCCGAGAAACTCGTGCATGCGAGGGCCATTGCAGTAGAGAAGACCAGCAGGTTGGTATTTCGCTTTCGGGTCGGTGATTGGCGCGTCGGGAAAGTCTTGGAGCTTGGAGTACATGTTGACGGTGTCGACTCTGAAGCCATCAACGCCTCTGTCGAGCCAAAACTCCATTGATGAAGCATAAATGGCCCGACGCGTCTCTGGGTTCTCCCAATTGAGATCGGGCTGTTCTTTTGCAAAGAGGTGGAGGTAATACTCCCCCGTTTTCTCGTCCCACTCCCAAACACTACCGCCGCCGAAATTGGAGCGCCAGTTATTCGGGGGAAGACGTTGGCCATCTGGAGAGTACTTGGCGGGTCTCCAAATATACCAATCACGCTTGGGGCTATCTTTGCTGAGTCTCGACTCCTCAAACCAAGCATGTTTGTCGGAAGTATGGTTGATCACAAGATCAAGCATAATCTTCATGCCCTTTTCGTGTGTCTTGCGGATCAACTCTTCCATATCCTGGAGAGTACCGTATGGAGCATAGACATCTTCGTAGTTGGAGATATCATAGCCCATATCGACCTGCGGGCTGTCGTACATGGGACACACCCAGATGACATCAACGCCTAGGCTGGCGATGTAGTCTAGCTTGGATATGATGCCTTGGAGATCACCCATGCCATCGCCGTTGGAGTCGCAGAAGGATGCAGGGTAGATTTGGTAGATGATGGCCTGCTTCCACCATTGCTTTGAACGTCTGCTGACAGTCATTGTGAAGATGCGATAAACGAAAAATAATTTGACCCGGAGTCTGTTTCATGCAAAGAAGAGAATGATCTGAGTAGATTTAAATATCGTCTGATGGTAATTCACCCGCATTCATTTTCCCTAGATCACGCTGATCTATTCCCCCGCACCACTCGGTCGGACCGACGAGATATTTCCGCGTGCAACCCAACCCATCCTTGTCTCACGGTCAATGGAGTCTCCAATTCCAATACCATTGGTCCAATCTCGGACCGACGAACTGGCTGAATTTTGATTGGCTCTTAACCGGACCGACGAGAACTCCAAAGTCTAATCTCTCGTCTTTATTTCTCAATGGTTCACGAGCATCTGCTGATCTCCGCCACTTTTGGTGTTTCGCTGGCCAATGCTCGGCCCGATGAGCAAACCCCAGATTTACATGATTGTCTCCCCATGGGGGAGGTGAGGAGACACAACGGAGATACTCCTCCACTGCTAACCAGAGTTAAACGTCCCCAGTCTCCTCCCCCAGAGAAATATCCTCCAAATGTGGCTTGACGCCCGGACCGACATGGGCTTCATTTACGCTTAATTCTAGACCACTCTGGTCTAGCACCGGTCTAATCACGGCCAACCCCGCGAAAGGACTTCCTTTGCGCTAACTGGTGGCCCAAACTTTGCACCAAGATCCTGTTTTTCCTTTCATTTTCGCATTTTCGCATTCTCAAGAGCCTCAACTCCTTGATCCCATCTCCAGCTATAAGATGTCGCGTGTCGCTCGCTAAATCACCCTCAGATCATCACTCTCATCTCATCTTCTACAGTCTACTACTCTTCATTGATCAACCTTCTCACCATGTCTCCTGATAGCAAGGTTGACAATGGCATCGCCCCCGTCGCGGTGCCAGTCGACGCGAACGTCGCTCATGAAGCTGCTGCTGCTACCGAGGCTGAGCACAACATGGGCCTGCTACAGTCCTTCAAGCTCTACAAGAAAGCTTGTCTGTGGTCCATCTTTCTCTCCCTCTGCATTATTATGGAGGGTTTCGATGTTGTCCTCCTCAACAACCTCTTCGCCTATCCTCCATTCCAGAAGAAGTTTGGTGTTGAGCAGCCTGATGGCACCTATCAGTTGACAGCTGCTTGGCAATCTGGTCTCTCCAACGGAACTCTCTGCGGTCAAATCATCGGTCTCTTCATCAACGGTATCATCGCTGATCGCTTCGGTTATCGCAAGACCCTCATCGGTGCTCTCATTGGCTGCATCAGCTTCATCTTCATCATCTTCTTCTCCGAGACTCTGGTTCAGCTTCTCATTGGAGAGATCTTCATTGGTATTCCCTGGGGTGTCTTCCAGACCCTCACTACTACCTACGCCTCTGAGGTCTGCCCTACTCATCTCCGCGCTTATCTCACTACCTATGTCAACCTCTGCTGGGTTCTCGGCCAGTTCATCGCCTCTGGTGTTCTACGTGCCATGGTCACTCGCAATGATGAGCTTGGATACAAGATTCCCTTTGCTCTGCAGTGGATGTGGCCTGTTCCTCTCATCATCGGAATCTACCTCGCTCCCGAGTCTCCCTGGTGGCTCGTTCGTCGCGGCCGCATCGAAGAGGCCAAGAGATCCCTCGAGCGTCTCACCGTCCGCAACAGCAATGTCGATTTCAGGCCCGATGAGACCATCTCCATGATGGTTCACACAAACGAGATGGAAAAGGAAGCTCAGGCTGGTACTTCGTACTTTGATCTCTTCAAGGGTGTCAGTCTTCGCCGAACTGAGATTGTCTGTGTTACCTGGATGATTCAAACTCTCTGCGGTGCTACCTTTATGGGTTACTCTACCTACTTCTACCAGCAGGCCGGCATGGCTGTTGAGAACAGTTTCTCCATGTCTCTCGGCCAGTACGCCATTGGCGCTGTCGGTACTGTCTTTTCCTGGTTCCTCATGGGCTGGTTCGGTCGCCGTACCCTCTACCTCTATGGACAGCTTGCCATGTGTGTCTTCCTCTTGACCATCGGCTGTGTCGCCTTTGCTGGACGTGACAATGTCGCTGCTCAATGGACCATCGGATCTCTTCTTCTTATCTACACCTTTACCTATGATTCGACCGTCGGACCCGTCTGCTACTCTCTCGTCGCCGAGTTGTCCTCCACCCGTCTCCGAACCAAGACCGTCGTCCTCGCCCGAAACACATACAACATTGTCGGAATCATGACCAATATTATTACTCCTCGCATGTTGAATCCTTCTGCTTGGAACTGGGGTGCTAAGGCCGGTTTCTTCTGGGCTGGAACCTGCTTCCTCTGCGCTGTCTGGACTTATTTCCGTCTTCCTGAGCCCAAGGGCCGAACCTATGGTGAGCTCGATGTTCTCTTTGAGCGTGGAGTTCCTGCTCGCCAGTTCAAGACTACTGAGATTGAGCGTCTCGATGCCGAGTTTCAGACCAAGGAAAAGGCTAGTGCTGTGTATGTTGAGAAGGTGAACAGCAGTGCTTCTTAAATGGCTGAATGAAATTGTCAATGTAATACTATGGAATAGTTGTCATGGCGTAATTTGCTAGCACGAGAAGAGATGAATTGTTCAACATACCTCTCCCCTATTGTGGTGTATAACGTATGAGGTTAGCGTGGTGTGAGCATCAGCTGTCAGGGCTATCACTCTAAACTCATTTCAGGCAGTATACCAGCTGCCTATACTATTGCCCCAGATAAGCTTTCAGCCTATCTGTTGTGATGTGTAAATACCGACACTACCCCAGTAATTCTCCAGCTGAGGCTTGGCTCTAGACTCGGCTCGTCTGAATGTGGCGATGTGGGGTTATACCGACAGACTCCATTAGCGTGATAAATCTCGTGCCTCTCGACTCCGCATCTGGTCTCGGTCACTTCATTTCTCAATCAACAAACAATGAGCGGAAGAATCTCAAAAGCCTGCGATCCATGTCGCGTTCGCAAGGTTAAATGTAGCGGCTCAGTCCCTTGTTCACAATGTGGCCACCTCAACCTCGCATGCGTCTACTCCGCTGCAACCTCCAAGCGAAGACCAACTGTGCGAGGGCGATTGGTAGCCCAGATTCGAGAGGGGACGAGGCCTGACGATGCAAGGTCCAATTCGGCTTCTCCACAGACTGATGATCCCTCGCCTGTCGCTTTTAATGCGATACCGACGAGTATTGGATCGGCGTATTCTTCAGACTTTTTTCTCAATCTATTGCTTGACTATGAACGCGTTGTTTTTCCAGTCAATCCAATTATTCTCCCTTCGGAAATCGTGGCTTCAATTGAGGCCATGGACCAAAGCTTTGAGGATGCGGCGCTTGTCTACGCATACGCTGCTGTCACTATCAACCTGACACAGACATCATGGGATTCGGAAGGCGAAGCGCCAGTTAGAATCACGGAGCTCATGAACCTGAGCTTCAAAGCGCATAGGCAGTCTGAGATGGGCGTTGGTATTCTCGGGAGACTACCAGTGACAGTCAAGCGCATTGTAACATGCGTATTTCTGGAGATTTGTCTCATGGCGTTCAAGCGATTCGACCGCAGTTTTGTTATTCTTCGAGAAGCCATTGCGATGATTCAGATGCTCGACCTAGATCGATACAAGGATGCTTCACTAACCAACCACGAACTAGCCACCCGACAACGCCTATACTGCGAGATTTCTATCCACGAACGCTTCCTCACAATAGTAGCCGGTCATCCAGCCATTCTTCCTCCACTCAGCCCGAGTCTCCCAGCAACAGACCACGAACTTCCTCCTCACGTCAACGAAGGCTTCAATCGGCTCATTGAACTGTTTCACGTCTTGGATGATACGTTTTTGGCTCACTGGCGAGCTCAGCAAGATCCACAGGCTACGGCTCCAGAAATGACTGCGGCATGGATTGAGCATAAGCAAGCTCAACTTGACCAGGATGAGATTGATGCTGCGGAAACTGATAATGCGTTGGTGTCGAGTGGCTGGGGTTTGACGGAGCTTCAGCATGTTGATCTGTTTATCACGCGATTATGGATGAGAATTCTGGTCTGGCAGCTTGCGTTGTCCCAAGGTCTTTTACAGTCTGCGGTACCGCAGAACTCTCACGAGGGCTTCTCAATGCATTTCCCCGCCCAGCGATTATCGACTCAACTTCGGAACGTGGTCCTTCGATTGGAGAGGGTTGAGAGTATTGGACTACATGGATCCGGAATTCTTCAGAAACTGTTCGAGATTACGAGTACCGTGGCCGATGTGTTGGCGCTGCCCATTGGACCTGGAGAGGAACAAGACGCTGAAGCCAGAGTTGAGGACTTTTTGTTCCTCGTAACGTTTTTGTTGAGCTTTGACAGGATCCATCAGAACCAGAGGGAGTACTTGAAGGAGAAGCTGAGTGCACTTCAGAGGGAACAGTCGGGGTTTCAGAATCTGGCTACATATAATCCGGACGGATGGTGTCATCAGCAGCAATAGTATGAACTTAATCTAGGAATACCGGTTGACAGCGACAAACGGCCCTTTGTGCGACGATTCTGTGGAATGATCACGACTTGAATGACGGGGTTAATGCTGAGCCAATCTTGGGTTTGCATCAATAACACATAATAGCTATTTCTCTCAAAGAATCCGTCACAATCTGAGTAAGCAGTAAATCACACGCCAAAATGAACATAAGGGACCCAATGCAACGGCTTGGTCTCGTCATCACAAGCAATAACATCTCTCGGTCTTCGATCTCCATCAGTTGCACTCCTTGCGACCGAGCTCATCGTCATGTTTTGCCAAAGATCTCGTAGCTGTCGAGTTGCGTTGCGTAGCCCCCAACATACCGATTCATCTGTCATAGATCCATCCCTCATGCCTTCCTATGTGATCTTCGCCATGTCTACACACAACTCATCATTAACCTCCCATAAAGTACTATAACATGCCGAAAGCCCGCCGCAATTATGTCTCGCCAGGGGCAGCCAAGAAGTCCTTGAGTCCAGGCTGTCGTTTGATCTCGGCAATCAGCTCATCAGATTCGTTTCCCGCATCGTAGCGCCGATTCTCCCGAGCTTGCTGCCTAAATCCGGCATGCTCATCCTGATTGAAGGTAACATGCTCGGCCGGAAGGTCCAGCTCATCCGAAGCGCAACGAATCCCTCCGCAAGCTCAGGATACCCGGGCTGCAGCTCTATGACATCCGTCCGCATCTCCTCCAGCGCTGTCGCAAGTACACCACGACCCTGCTCTAGAAACTTAAGCGCCACAGTTGGCCCTTTTCCAGCATGGAGAGCAGCCGCTGCGGCATTAGAAACTAGGCTAACGACTTGGCCGAGCAGGTGCTGCTTGTCGGGGTTCTTGAGAGACCGAGCGTCAGTTATGGCACGAGACTGATAGCAAGCTCTAGAGCATCGTATACTTGTTCCCTGTCCCAAGTGGTGTTGCGGATCTGAAGAATGGCCATACCAGCTGCTATACGATCGATGGTAGGGTAGTTTGGCTCGCGGAGTGCTGATTGTAGCTGAGATAGGGCTCCTTCATGGTCCGTAGACGCACTTGTTAACGCATACCTGAGGTCAAGGCCAGTGCCGAGGTTGACGAGATATCTAGCCCTTTCAGGGTGGCTCTTTGGCGTCGTGTTGACTGCCAGTCTGCCTCTTGTAGAGCTCGGATTGTCTCTCGGAGACAGGTCCTCTTATTTTGTCTCTTGTATCTTTCGCCGGATACCGAGGCCATTCAGATACACAGGTCTTTTGTGTGGACACTTGATGTTGCATCGACAACTTCACTGGCAGCTTCAATAATGTCGTCGAGGTCAGACATCGAGCCTGCGCCCTCCCTAGAGTGTAAATATCCAAGTTGAATCGCAAGACCGTTCAAATACACTGCACTGTTAGGGTGACCGTTCAGAGTCATAGCCACTGCTTCCTGTGAGACTCGAATCGGCCGGGAACCTCATCCTGGTGTACTTATCGCCAAGGGCTGCCCCAAGATTATGCAGATACAACGCCCTACTCAGGCTGATCATTGGCGCCATCTCAACCGCTCGCCCTGTCATCTCAATGGCGCTTTCCAGATCGTCTATTGCGCTAACCGAGGTATATCTGGCTGCCAGTCGGACACCGAGGCTGTTCAAGACTCTAGCCTTGCCTTGGTGGTTCTCTGGCATCATATTAACCGCTTGCTGAACGTGTGCGAATGGACTCATTAAGATAGCCTTTCACCCTTTCTATAACATGTTTGCCACCAAACTGGTTGCTAAGGTCGAGTAAGCGAGTAGCTTGCGTCATGGAGTTGGCCGGCGATAGGCTGATCGCTTGCTTCGTGGCTTCGATGGCGTTATCAATGTCCGTGGTGTCTCCTGTCCTTAAATATCTTTCACCAAGCCGGTTGCCCAAGTTATATAGGTATGTCGCCTTGTCGGTTGTGACTTTCGTTGACTTAATTGCTTCCTCGGTTACCCGAATGGCTGTATCAATGTGTGCTAATATTTATGAAGTAAAAAAGAGGTAACATTATTTTACATAACTATAGAGAGAAGGTCTGGAAATAACAGTTTTGATTAGACTTTTAAACTAGTTATAATATAATAAGAAAAGAGTTAAGATAATAAATTTAATATAATATAGAGACTTTTATTTATTATTATTTATTATTAATAGTAATATAAAGTAAAATATATTATTTATAAATATATAATTATAAGTATAAAGAATAATTTTAAATTTTACTTAATAAAGCCCCTTTACTCTTATATAAGGAAACAACTTGAGTCTGGCTTAGATTACAATTATTCAGAAAGTCGTTAATAAGACAGGCAGCTTCTTCTGGAAACTGGTAATGACATGCATGGCCTGCTCCTAGAAATTCGCCTACTACCGCTGCAGTACTACAAATCTTAGTCGCCATGATATCGCATATTGTTTGAGTAAAGAATTGGTCGTGTGTACCTTGAGATGCGTTAGCTTACTTATAATGCTTGCTTCTTTTCAGCGATGTCACGAAAGCCCAGTCACTATAGCCGAATCATCGAGAACTTACCCCTCATGATTAAAACAGGCATCTGTAGCTCATGCAACCTGTTAAAAGATCCATCTCCAGCATGTTCGGGGCTCATAAACCCAGCATATGCCGTGAACTGTCGACGTCCACCCTCAATATCCACAAACGCACTGACTCCTCCACCCTGGCTAAAGGTTCTCTGCCAGGCTGCTTCAGCTGCGAGGCGACCCTCTGGCGAAGAAGGAAAACACACATCTGTAAAAGCCTTTTCCTGCTCTTCGAATGTAGCGGCGTTTCGGTAAACCCGGAAAGGTGCTGGCGGTGGTCGTGTAATGCCTGGACCTATACTTGGCAGAGATCCACATAAGATCAGATGGCGGACGAGATCCGGATGGTTTAAGGCTACCATTTGTGCTGTACATCCGCCCATTGAAAATGCAAAGATATCTACTTTGCGAAGGCCGAGGCTCTTCACAAACTCGGCAAGATACTCTGCTGATTCCTTGGGCGAGCCTGGAATCTGACCTCCAGATCTCCCAACCCCGGGGCCATCAAACAGAATTACCTGTCGTTTCCTGGCCAGATGCTTGATAAATAACGGATCCTCACAATCCATTGTTGCTCTGATAAACAATTTATTAGAATGCTAAACCGTGACAGAAAGCTTGGTAAGACCTACCTGAATCCCGGAATATGAAGTAGAGGTACACCTGTCTTGGAGCCATGAGTTCGAAACGCTATAATTATGTTTTTAACTGTAATGAACTGATCACCAGCGCTTGCAATCTCACTCATAATGCCTCTTTATCGCTCTTAGCTAGTTCAAGAAAGTCTTCTCAATCGCAATACAGCATGTGATTATAATTCACTTCCTGTACACCTATCTTTGTGTTAGGAACTTTATATACTTATCTTCCTAGCCGATTTAAAAACGCCTTGAAGATGCTTTCCCTTATCGGCAAAGCGAGCTAGCATTACATCACATCAAAGCTTATTTCGCCCTGGACAATGCTCAGGGGGCGGGAATAAAATTGAAATGAATAAATGCGCGCCCAGCAGTCGCCAACCTCCTAGAAAAGTACCTGGGCGCCAGGGTAGGAACTAGATAGGTTTGAAACCGTCCCTGCCGATGCAGGGCGTATGTTTGCTAATAAGCCAACAGGGTTTTGAATTGACCTCGTCGTTCAGAAACTCAACCCGTTACAAGGAGTTTATAGAATCACTATCTCTGAAGATATCTCAATCATTTTAGATCTCCCCTTGTAGTCACTGCTTAATACACTGACACATTCCTACCTACCTTTCTGCACCTAGTGCCGCAAATTCAATAATTCCATTAATTCCATCTTTTCAACGAGTTCCTAATCAACATGGAAACAAAAGTTTACCTAGAAGATAGGAGAGCACATCCTGACGTCATGGCACTGAAGCAGGCGATCCCGCCAGGCTGCTTTCATTCCAGAGCCCACACATCCTGTTATTATATTCTACGAGACTTGATCTACATGGTGATCCTTGCTTACACTGCATTGAACTTCATACCCTCTTCCCAGCCTTGTTTTTCCCTTTCTTCTCTCGCCTGGACAATTTATGCCTTCACACAAGGTCTTGTCTGTACAGGTATATGGGTTCTGGGCCATGAATGTGGCCACGGAGCTCTCTTCTCTTCCCCACGCCTCAATACACTCGTTGGATCCATCTTGCACTCATTTCTTCTTGTGCCTTACTTTTCATGGAAGTTCACCCATCGAAGGCATCACCGATTCACCGGGCATGCCACAAAAGATACCGCATTTGCACCATCACCACTGAAGCCGCCCAGTGCTAACCCCAGTCTAACCATGAAACTATTGAATAGCTGCGAAGACGTACCAATCTTCCAGCTCGCTTCTCTTATTGCACATCAGCTTTTTGGGTGGCCCCTATATTTACTCTTCAATGTCTCAGCCGGTAGTGAAAGTCGCCTACGTGAAGTCTCTGCCTTCAAGTGGCTGGAGTTGTGCCATTTCAATCCCTGGGCCGCCATTTTCAGATTGAGCGAGGCACCATATGTCATCATCTCTGATATCCTTATCTTGTCGATGTTAACTATCATATATAAGACATTTCAAGTCTTCGGGCTTTCAAAAGTTCTCTTGGTCTATTTCGCACCATATCTATGGGTTAACCATTGGCTCGGTATGATTGTCACACAATCTCTCATAGATTTCCTAAAGTGCATAAGCTAACTCCAACCCAGTAGCCATCACCTTCTTGCAACATCATCATAAAGATGTACCACATTATAATAACGAAGGATGGACATTTATGAAAGGGGCTCTTACGACTATTGATAGAGACTTGGGGTTCATCGGTTCCCATCTATTCCACAACATCACTAATGCGCATGTTGTTCACCATCTGTTTCCGTAGGTATGACTTGAGCCTTATCGAGATTTCAAGACCTGCTCATGATTACCAATAGAAAGATTCCCTTCTACAACGCACCCCGAGCTACTGCAGCAATTATACCAGTTCTGGGCGACTCTTATCGGTCAGAGAATACGAACTTTTATTCCCAGCTGTACTTTCAATTTTGTAACTTGAAATACGTGGAGCAAGACCCAGAATGTCCCGGTAGGATGAGGTGGGCAGCTTGACTTTGTTCATGACATTCTGTCGTTTTTACGGCTTCTGAGACGTGCAGAACCAAGTGAGCCATTGGCGATGTATTTCAACCCTGGTCTCTGATGCTGGTGCATTTGCCATTTCCAAGCATATGTCAGTCAAGACTCGATAGCTCAAAACATATCTCAAGTACTGATGAACTCCGCTCGATATTCTCTGTCAACAATGGTCCGCTTTGTCTATGGCTTGCCTATACCGTCAAGCAACTGGCTGGATCAGCTATACCCTTTTCGTCCTCGTGACCTGTCAATCTTGAGTGACGGAACATGTAGACTAGAGTCTAACATAAAGAAAGCAGGGGGGAAAGGCATGTCAATTTTGACCCTCCGACTTCTACTGGCTGATATCTCCCTGCAAGGTATGACTTATCCACCATAAGCAGAAGAATGTATGCTGACTTTCCTATCTACAGAAACCTCTTCAGCAATAGAGACAGAACTCAAAACTCAAGGGTTCGTCAGTTGAGTGAGTTGATGATGAAGATATATGGCTTGCACGATCACGCCATAGTACTTCTATCGGGCAACGAGGAAGCTTGCTGTCACTTCCGCGCGCTATGGAAAAGACCATTTTGAAGGCTCTGCAGGATAACACAGCCAACGGAGACAAGATAGATACAGAGCCTACAGACAGCGCAGTAGCGCTTCCAGATCTTGCAGACCTTTTGGTATATCTCTGGGTATATTATCTACAAGGTTATCTAGAAGAAGATATAAGTAACACCTTTCGGAATTACCTGTAACTTAGCTATATTACTATAGAATATGTTCGCCTCTATAGTCGAGGCTGGGCCAGCTTTGTATAGTAATTCCCTTCTAATAGGGTTGCCTAAAGGTTCGAATAACGCATATTATAGCCGAGAGTTATATAAGGTACCCTCAATACCTTGTCCACCACTGATTCAGCTAGGGAGAGTTCTATGGGGATGACTGCTGCCTATAAGGTTAAGCTTTAGGCTGCGAACACAGGTAATGAATGACAACACG
>JABEEM010000798.1:0-24070 GCA_013363185.1 Fusarium secorum
GTTCTTGGCGAGCGACCTGACGACTTTGCGCACCAGTGAGGCGACCTCGTAGGGTGCTGGGTGGTAGACCGTTTTTTTTCGCGGCGGTCTTCAAAGAGACCCCATTCTTGACGTCTGCAATGGCATTTTCTAGGTCGTCCGCAGAGTATACCGGCACTGTAGAAGTAAAAGAAGAGGATGAAGAAAGAAAAAAGTGAATTGAAGAAGAACTCGATTTATCGTGGATTTAAATACTGGTGTGGACGCGTCTGAAGACGTGTCTGAGGCGGGGGTCGGTTACCAGGGGGGGTCGGTTACATGGGTGCTTGACTTAGTGATGGTTTTTTATTCTTTGGCAGTTAGTCAGAGCATCCATCAAGCTGAGATAGATACAGCTCTAATGATTGACGGCTATCAGTATGAGATAAGACATGAAACAATCAATCACTCATACCATCTCAACGTCACATTCTACCGTAGAACTGATGTATCCTGAGAAAATAATCTAGTCACAGAGTATACTAAAGTTCATCATAAATCATTACAAGATATCCTCATACTGTCTAAACCACTTTTGTCATTTATGACTTGGTTTATAAGTTTTCTATCTCCCCCTGGTGTATACATACTGTTCTTATCTTGTCTCCGACCCGTGACACGGAGGAGGTTCCGTATTCCGGAGCCGGGGAGATAATTCGGCATTCGTCATATTGATGAGGGCATCCGGGTACCGATGGTGGGGTTCGGGTTACCCCAGACCTCGCCATTGACTGGAAGCTTCCCCTCCTTGGGATAAAGCTCAGATATTTCATAAGCAACATAACCATAAACTACTGAGATTTCTCCTCTTTCACTTTATCTTCTCTTTATTCTTGAACCTGTTTTCAACTTTATACCCCCAATTGCTTCTGTCTAACCCAAGCAACCCTCAGACATAGTGACATCATGGCTTTCACTACGAATGCTACTATCAACAGCTTCGGCGGACGCTTCCTCAAGCTCTCCCACAAGTCCGCCGTCACCGGCACACCTATGAACGCAACTCTCTACCTTCCAGGCTCAGCATCATCTTCTAAGCCAGCTCCTCTTCTCATCTACCTCTCCGGCCTCACATGCACGCCCGACAACGTCACAGAGAAGGGTTTCCTTCATGCTCACGCCTCCAAGCTCGGTCTTGCTCTTCTCTACCCAGACACATCTCCCCGCGAGCTCGACTTGCCCGGTGAGCATGACTCATATGACTTTGGTAGCGGAGCGGGTTTCTACATCGATGCCAAGAAGGACCCTTACAGCAAGCACTACAAGATGGAGTCGTATATCACCAATGAGCTTCCTGATCTCATCTTCAAGGAGTTTAAGGAGGTTGACTCGTCGCGAGTTTCCATCTCTGGCCATTCTATGGGTGGTCACGGTGCACTGACTCTGTTCCTCAAGAACCCCGGGAAGTACAAGAGTGTCAGCGCCTGGGCTCCTATCTCCAACCCTTCTCAGTGCCCCTGGGGTGACAAGGCCTTCAAGGGTTACTTGGGTGAGGATAAGGAGGAGTGGAAGAAGCACGATGCCACTGAGCTCATCAAGAGCTGGAAGGGCAACTTCCCTGCTCTCATTGATGTTGTAAGTTCCCGAGCCTCTCTCCCGCAATTGTTAAATGCACCATGCTAATAGACCAGGGCACTGGTGACAACTTCTACAAACAGGGCCAGCTTCTCCCCGAGAACCTCGAGAAGGCTGTCAAGGATGCCGGCATTGAGGGCTTAACTCTCCGCTACCAGGATGTAGGTATTTCCCATTCCCATCAAACGGCAATGCTAACCCGTCTTCAGGGCTACGACCACTCTTACTTCTTCATCTCTACCTTCGGCGAAGACCACGTCAAGCACGCCGCCAAGGCTCTTGGACTCTTGTGACTACCACGCAGTGCGCTGTAAGAGGGTGGAACCAACGGTTCTTTGACAAAAGTCGGTTGGATGTATTTACGGCGCCATTCTGGGTAAACAAATCAGGCTGTGTACATGAAATGCTCGAGTAGCCAATGTTCTCAATGATGCTATGGTCTGAACGATAGCTTAAGAGGTCGTAAATCCACCGACCAAGGAACCTAAAAGCAAGTTAAATAATATTACTCTTCCGATTTACATTGAGTTCATATGTAACGTGCCATTGCATTCGTCCAATGTCTTTCAAAAACGCCGCCTATATGAGTGCTGAAAGGTATATGATGCGAACCCAGACATGACACCTCCTGGAGAACCCGTCAAAGTTACTCCAACCCATAAATAAACTCCTACAAGCCCGCCCACAAGGAAACTCCAATTCAAACGTTCAGCTTACTATCCTCTCCATTTCAGCGCTTATACCTTCCTTTTCAAGCTTTGCTTGCATCTCAGCATCCACCTCTCGGCGTAGTCGCATATAAGCTAGCTTCTCAAAGCGACTGAGACTCCTCCACCAATGCTGTCCGGCTTCATGATCGGATATACGCTCCAAGAGATCTGCTGTTCTCAGACGGACTTCGCGGTCCTTGTGGAATAGACCAAGAGCAAGGTAGAACAATCCAGCGTGCGACTCAGGGGCCACACTAAGCAGTAGGCAAATCTCATCGTATGTGTGGACATGTTTGGAGATGGTGAGATAGATATCTCTGCTCTGCGCGGGGGTCAAGCGTTGCATTCGTAAACGGTCGTGAAGATGGGCCAAGTCAAGACCCTTCAGGGGCCTGATGGTATATATCTGTGCCAGGTCCTGTAAAATGTCAGCTTTAGTCATCCCTTGTTTTAGTGTGATGTCTTACTTGGATGAAGCTGTAATAACTTCGAGTATTGCGCCATCCTTCGATTCTTGTCACATTACCAGCAAGCTCCTTATGCTTAGCTGTATCATCCGCCCAGACATAACCATGCCCATTGGCGCCTGGGGGCATCAAGTCCTGATCTTCGCCTCCAATGTACAAGGCACTAGCTCCATAAACGCTTTCCTCGAATTTGGCTGCGATTTGAGTGAACTTGCCGACCCAGTCGCGCCACTTTGCTCGAATCACACGTTCGCCATGTCTCGCAGCAATGCTCCTTAGAATATCAGCCATGAAAGCATTGTCGCCCGTATAGTCCTGGCTTGTGTTCGTGGTACCGCTTGCAATGGCCGCAAAAGCTGCATTTTGTTGCTGGAAGTACAGCAGACCCTCTGTCACAGGGGCAGGGTCGATCTTTGTACTGATCTTGACTCTTCCACTTGGTAAATCGCACAAGACGTCCCACCACTCGGGGTGAAGCTCGAAGGTGGGATTTGTTACGCCAGCGATAAAACCGGGTACGTTGAGCAGGTCGTCGATTTTGGTCAAGTCGGTGTAAGGAAAAGCATGTCGTGTAAACCCACGAAGTATACCACCCGATGCCAACGCACACGCGGCTAAGACAGCTTCTGCGACCTCGCCTGAGGGCATGTTATACCCTAGAAATATGATTCTCTTTTGTGTCAAGAGCGCATTTGCCAGCACAATGATGGGGTGCGTATTGACTCCGTTCGTTGTGAGGTGAGGGTGCAGCGCAAATGGTTGGGGCGATTTCTGGTGAGAATCTGAAAAGTTTTGAATGAGTTTGATGAGTGAAAAGTCACCGACGGTTTCTGGCATGACAGCAACAGGCACTTTGATAGGGATCGGTATGCCCTTGTACATGACCTTGCTTTCAAACTCATGAGTGTCGCGGGGAACAGAGTAAATCGACTGGCCGCCCTCGACATGGGCCTTTGTACCAGCTCTTGAGATACCAGTCAGTTTTGTCGGACTCCTTGTCGCATCCAATGACTGGTCTGCTGCCTCCTCGCGCTGGTCTTCGGCTATCCGCATTTGAATCATCTGCTCGAATTTCTCCACAAAGAGATCCCTGTTGTCACTTGCTTGTAATAAGTGGCGCTCGAGAAGACTGAGTTTAGGCATGAGAGACAAATCCATGGCGTTTACTGAATCGTATAGCATGGCCAATGTCTCTGGAACAGGTGCTTTGAAGTATTCTTCCAGAGCCAATAGTAATAGTGGCTATTGAAACGGTTAGCAAGTGCACGAGCACAAGAATCGCGGATCAAGGCTACTTGCCTTATAAATATGCAAGAAGGGATGCCGCGTGCAGATGGCCATGGCCTTGACAATGGCCCCTCTCTTGACCGACTTGTCATGTTTGGTATTGACCAGATTAAGCACATAAATTAGGGGAGGGCCCTCTCCGCCCTCGGGTTCGCTATCAGTAGATTCGGTGTCGTCTTCATCATCGTCCTCCCATTCGTCCTCTGGTAGATCCTCTTCGTTTTCTTCCTCCTCCTCGTCTATTATACCAGCTGCCCTATCACGCCTCCTCTTGCGCCTTTGCTTTCGATTTTCCTTAACTTTGCGCTCCTCATCCTCCTCTTCCTGACTTGTATCTTTGTGAAGAAAGAAGATTGTCCAGTCCTGGTTGCGGGCGTGGGCTTGATCGGGCAACATGAGCTCTGCCAGCATATTTTCGTCTCCTGTGATCGCAACCGGGTATTGATGCTCCATGACGGGACCTCGATCGATATCGAAAGATGCGACAAGGATGTATTCGACATGGTTTTCTGTGGAGCTTCGCGGGTATTGCGAGCGAAGCTTTCTCGATGGTCGTGCATGAGGGTTGATTCTTCGAGGAGCGGAAAGTGATGAATGCTGCGAGGACAGACCCGTCGAAGGCGTCTTTGACTGCGAATTGGGATCTGAAATGCGATCGATCTCTGGGCCAGGAGGAAGAGGTGACCTCGAGGGAGGCAGCGAGGCCTGTGACATTTGCGATTCGGGGCGCGAAGAGTGAAACGAAGCCAGGGAGGTTCTTCGGTTGGAGACTGAAGCATTGGAGAAATTGCTGAGGCTGTGCTTATGACCGTGACCGTGGTGGTTGTTTGCGCTGTTGCTGGTTGTTTTGGTCAAGAATGGCAACGTTGACTGGAACGAAGAAGCCATAATGGAGGAGACGAGACAATGCAAGACAAGCTAAGACAGTGCCGAAGGCGGATTGAGGCCGGGGTTCCGAGACACGAAACACGAGTCTCTCACGATTTAGAACCCTCGTAGGTTCCGGATCGGGTGATATTGCGCTGCGTTGCGTTTCGTTCTCGAGCTCGGGGGGTCCGAGAGGGTTGAGTGAAAGGATGCGGTGAATGCATGCAATGTAATGCAAGGCAGTGGGATCGACGCTCTGCTATGCTCTGTTCCACTTTGGACGTTACAGTAACTGAAGGAATTGGATTGACAGAATTAAACAATTCTCCTCGATCGGAAGCAGCTGTGATAGTATGTACAGCACCAGCCAGTACAACTTTTGTTATCGAACATGTAACAGAACTAGAAACAGCTTTAAAGAGAGTGTTGTAACCGAGACATGTTCCCTCCACAAAGTACAAGTGGGCGTCAACTTGCGCAACGAGGCTTGACTTCCTTGTAGGTGGAGACAGGTGAAGATGGAAGTATCCAGCAAGTTAATCAATTATCAATTATCCGACGATAGATCAATTTGCTGTGTATCTGAGCAAAGTGGTGTTTTGAATTCTAAAGATACTGGACAAAGGGTTCAAGCACCTACAACCAACTTCCCTCCCTACCCATTCTATCCACTATGTCGGGTCCAGCCTTTCTTCCCCCTCATTCCCATTTAATAGTTGCTAACCCCTGAAACTGAAAAGGGTTGGTCAAGTTTAAGAGCAGCGCAAATATGGTTTCGGCTGATCCCTCTAATTGGATTTTCTTCTGATCGCAACATCATCTCTATGAAGTTATTGGACCATTACCATTCAGTAGAAAATCTTCAAGCTGAAAAAGTGTCAGCAGAACACAACCCTCGTCCACTCAGAATGCTCCCCACTTAAGAAAAAGGGTCGTCTCGTTCCCTTGCGTCCCCTGAATTGCAGCTTTCAGCTTGTGGTTGGAGCACACCCCCATGCTCGTTAGCGCCATGCGAGTGCCATGACTCTCCAAGCTTGGCTTTCACATGTGGCTCAACTCTCCGTGGCACACAATTTGTGGCGTCTATCATGCATCTCCCTGGGAACCACTTTCATTGTTTACTTTGCAAAGATCACACCTCGTTCAAGCGCATTACAACCTCAATTCTTTCCCAATGACGACAACGGTTATCTATATCCATCCCACGGGCAATTGATCATTTTCGCGATAACGTTTCTATCTTGATTTTTCACTAATCAACCTCAAATTATCGCCTTTCTCTTCCTCGTCTTCTCATAAACCTGTTTATTGTCCATCTCCGCTCGCCGGACCCACGTTAAGCACAATGGTACTTCTTCCATGACGGAGAATCCCTGACAAGTGACGCCCGTCCCAGCTAACGCCGTTGTTTTCAGTCTGTGCCGGTAACATACAAGCCTTCTCCTCTGGGCTATGGCTCTTCACCTACTCGAAGCTCTCCATTTCGTCGCGCCGAATCACCTGCATCGCCCTCTCCCCTAAGACACACTACACCCACCGGATCACCGACAAAGGCAGGACCTTTTGGCTCGACTTCGCGTTTTGCCAGACCAACAACCCCCACAAGCACACAACCCAGCTGGACACCAAAGGCCAAGACACCTGTTAGAGACGAGATGAATTCTTCGCCTTCGCGTATGTGTCCAGTGGCCGTGGCCCCAAGAACCCCGGTGTCAAAGTCGCTTGGCAATGGCAATGCGCTATCGCAACTGCAAGCAACCCAAGTCCGAACATTGCGAGATGCTTTCCAGATCATGGACCGAGATTGCGATGGTGTCGTAAACCGCGAGGATGTTACTGATATGCTCAACCAGCTGGGTATGAACGACGAAGATGATGTGTGGGATAACTCTAGCTGACAATCTCAACA
Source organism: Fusarium secorum (assembly GCA_013363185.1). Classification (NCBI taxonomy): domain Eukaryota; kingdom Fungi; phylum Ascomycota; class Sordariomycetes; order Hypocreales; family Nectriaceae; genus Fusarium; species Fusarium secorum. Next base: position 6,834 of record JABEEM010000798.1, read on the forward strand.
GGTTTGCCTTCAAACCCAGCCGACGTATCCAAGTTCTTTCCTCCATCAGCACCCCAGACAATCACTCTCGCAGTATTCCTCAACTCGCTTGCCGATGCACTAGCAGCACTTTCACCAAGCGCCGAGCTGCTGTCTGCCTTCTCTGCCTTTGACGACGACGACAGCGGTCAGGTCGACTTAGTTGAGTTGCGAAAAGCACTTCTTGATACAGCACCCGAGCCCGGCGAGAAGGCTCTAACTGCCAGTGAAGTTGATAAGATCATGAATGGTTTCACTGGACGAAGAGCTTTCAACCGCAACATGAACGCTCACCTTGGTGCCAAGAGAGGCGAGGTGTTCAAGTACCAGGAATTTGTTGGCTCCATCATGGGCTCCAACAATGGTTCGGATAACCAGTCTCATGATAATGGGGATGATGAAGTTTTTGTGTAAAGCATACCTCCTCTGCAATAACAAGCTCGCTCAGAAGCAACTCGTTCAGTTCGAGGCAGTTAGGTGTTGATGCCGTCGATATCAACTCGCGTTTCCTCTAGCGCAGCTCTGAGGATACCCAAGAGTACCATCAGGTTTGTGGGGCACAGAGTTTGGCAGGAGTCAGTGTAGCTATTTCGGGTTTACTTTATGTAACTTTATGGCGGCTTTTGTAAGGGAAAAGGGTGCTCGGTTGGATGGGTATGGTTTATGGTTGGGATAGCACTTGGTAACAACATAGGACATCGAATGAGAACACGATCAATTACTCAGCATTGTGGCTTCTTGTTCCAAAAGTTTGGTATTGGTTTTTGGCTCCATTCTTAAAAACAGTCAATGAGGATTCGGCTTACCCTCATAGCTTCATGGCCAATTATAACCCTCTCCGGACAGAAGAGATTCAAGACTGGGGATTCTGAGGCACTCAGTAGAGCTTGGGCTTTCAGGGTACGACATATTGCCTGAGCTCTAAACAGCAACTTGAAGATGCAGTTCTACTTAACCATTTGACATTCTACACGGACAGTTGAGAAGATATCCCTTCTGAAGGCTGTTGGTGATGGACACGATAGGGCGTCGCCATCAGTTGAACAACAGCCCGGAATTCTCGTTGGACCTGCAATCATGAACAACTCGCTTAACTTCCATTCAAACAGTTTATTTCGTAGGGATATATGAGCACAAAACATGTGAAGAATGAATACAGTTTCGGGGACATTGCTTTTCTATCTGCCAAGGTCACACCGTCAGTCAGGAACAGAAAGACGATGAGGATCTCAAAAATATCGTGAATGTTACATACGAACAACTAATGCGAGAGCTAAAACGGAGTATCCCTAGATGTGAATTTGTGTCACCTCTTGAGTGGTACGGCCTTGTATAGTATTTATGTCAGTGTCCTCGGCTACGCGGACATTTCCTGCCGAGTCAACACTGTCCATCTTGAGACTTTTACTTTGTGTCATGTCAATGCAGGCAAACATTGATATTACTACTATCGTTGTGTAATGTTGGGCGTTTTCCGAAGTCGTACAACATTTAGCCAGGATGATTTGGTTGCACGTGTAAGAGTTGTGTTAATGATGGCTCAGTAAGACATCTGGAGGCATCCAGCCAGCCCATCCAGTCCGTGTAGTTAAAACAAATGTGTTGGACGACTGCCTGCCTAGCTTGCTGTGCTGTATCTGCGTATAGAAGAATGCAGCCCCGGATCCATATCCGTGGACTGCAATGATTTGCAGCCAAGCGAAACAAGCTCCTCAAGGATGCAAGAGCAGGCAATCGACCCGCCACCTCCTCTTGAATGAGATGGAGACTGATGAGACTGCGGAAAAGTGACTGGCGTTGAGCAGTTTGGCGAGGACCAGGAAAGCCTTGTGAGAGCGCCTAAAAGCGACCTGTAAGAATCGAGGATGGCTGGAGAAACGTTGTCAAGGGTCCTCGGCCCCACTGAACCTTCTAGAATAGATGACGTTTGGATAAGCGCAAGTCCTCGATATTAGGTTAGTCATTTGCGGGCCGGGGCCTGGCTACGGACACTAAAACGATTAGTTGAGTTTACGCGGGGTGGGCCGTTGACAGCTGCAAATCAATTGACGGATTATTTTGTCTATCTCTCTATTTTTTGTTCTCTGCCTTGGTCTTGGTCTTGGGTTGTGACATTCTGTCATTGATCGGTGATTGCGGAGCCTGTCATTTGGGCAATGCTGTAAAGACAAGTTTTGATGCTTGTGATGCTGTCATAGGTAGGCGGTGGTTTGAGATTGATGGACTATTCCCAACCTCTTGTACGGACTAGCTTGGTTGGCTCAACCGTCGATGAGGACAACTCACTGCTACTAACATGCAGATTTAGACTCAGAACCCCTATCATATTTTCTGTCAATTGAATTGTCATTACACATGGTCCTTGCTTAATTGGTTCTGACCTGTGGCCCGTGATAATTCCAGACAGACAAGGTCCCTTCCGCGGTGGGGGTTGAAAGCGCGTGGCGACCAGGCATACTGAATGGATTGGATTGAATTGAAATCTGTCACTGTAACTGTCAATGTCACTGGGGAACGAAGTACAAGATACTCGCACAGCAGGCAAACATGTCATGTGTTGCCAAAGTCTCCGAGAACCGATGGAATGAAATGACAGTCCTACACTGACATTGATGTGATTCCGGCAGTACGATACACAATTTTATTCTCATTTGACTTGTTCAGGCCAGACCAGGATGTCTCAGTGGTCAACCTAACTTAAACGCTCAGGCTCCCGTGGTGAGCCGGCAACTATGTATGTACATACGACTACACACCTGCAGAACCCAGCCTTTTTTCCACGTTTGGAGTGATCCGACAGGCTGAGATTTGGAGAACGGGTTACTGCACTAGGAAATCAAGCAGTTTGTGTCGATTTTGACACATAGTCCTGTCCATCCTAATCCGGGCTTTTGGCCTCTCTCTGTCGAGGGAGCGGCTAATAAATCTGCTGGGCTGGGCTCCATGGGATTGACATGGCCGTTGTCGCTTGTCACTCGTCATTGTCATAGCCCGGATCGCTCATCTCATATTAACTGAAGGACTCAAACTACCTAATTAACTAAGTTAGCAGCTGAATGCTGGTTCAGGCTGTGCTCTGCGTATTGGTTTAACAAGGGTTCTTTTCCTTCATCATCTCATCACTTTCCTCTTCCCTGCCCCTGGATTGTTTTTTTCTTTTCTTTTCCCTTTCTTTTTCTTTTCCTTCTTCTTTCCTCTGGATCGCTTTTCGTCATCTGCCTGGGTTTTGTGACTCTTTTACTTCTTCCTTGTCTCTATATTCATACCTACCTGTGCCTTGACTCTTGTAGTCATCTCTCATCACTGCTCCGGTCCTCCTCCGTCCATCTAGCAAGGTATTCGGCATTCCCACCACACTTAACTTGACTCGACCCCTTTTAGGCTCAGAGCCGCACGACCGTTCCCGGAGCCACCAGTAATAAAATCCAGTCTTAGTCCAGTCCAGCCAGGAACTGGAAGTCGACCGGCCCTGAAAAAAAAAAAAAAAAAAACTCGGTTTTTTCCTTAACGCCCTTTAGGGCATCGACTCGGTCAAATAAAGTATCCGGCATAAGCTTGTTACGGGATTCTTGGGGATTCTTCCATCCCGTCTACCTAAAAGTATTAGTTTTCTATCTGTCTGAACCAAACTTTGTTTGGCTCAAATGAAGAACTTCTTTGGTAGCGGCAAGAAGCCAACGTCCTCCTCCACTCCTCCTCCTCCTCCTCTTTCCTCTACTAGGAAATCCGCCACTTTCGAGGAGCGCGACCGTGAGAACCACGATCCGGCCGAACAACCTCCCGCATACTCGGAGCCTTCTTCTCCTGCGAGAGCAAAGTCGCCTTCAAAGTCTTCAAAGAGACTATCTCGGCCCGCTTCTTACGCCGCCGAGTCCACAAAATCTTCTTCGCGTTCTTCTAGACTGTCGAGGCAATCTACCGACCCGGGCCATTCTCACTCTCATTCTTCCTCTCGTCGGCACAAATACGAGCCCGATACCCATCCGCTCAACCTCCCTCCCGAAGAACGAAAGCGATTATCCGCTCTCGCCGCTGCAATGAACGGTAACTCCATGGATGTCGACAGCGAGCCTGTTAATGGCGCTCGTTCAACTACTCCTCCCAACCCGAAAGCCCAGACCAACTTTTCCGTCCCTATTCCCAACGGCTCCAGTCATGATGACGGCGCCCCTCCGCCACCTCCTCATAAATCGAACCCTGGAAGCCCAACAATTACGCCTGAGGAAGATGCCGAAGCCTACAAGGCTGCTGGTAACCGATTCTTCAAGGAGAAGAACTACTACAAGGCTATCGAGCAGTACAGCAAAGGTATGCATCGCCACCTGCCATCAGGCTCTTGTTATTTCCAGGACTTTTCAGCCTGGCTGAATGCATTTCCAAATGCTGACATCTAATCACAGCTGTCGACCTGTTCCCCTTCTCCGCTACTTATCTAGGCAACCGAGCTGCTGCTTATATGTCTAATGGCCAATATGAGCATGCTCTTGAAGACTGCTCCAGGGCTGCCGATTATGATCCTCAGAATGCCAAGATTCTTTTGCGCTTGGCCCGTATCTATACTGCTATGGGCCGACCAGAGGAAGCCATGACAACCTTCAACCGCATTGATCCCCCACCATCTGCTAAGGACATGGCCCCTGCGAAGGAGATGTTGCATCATATTCAGTCTGCTCGTGATATTCTTGCACGCGGATCTGGATCTGGCATGTCTATGGTGCTTCATGCTCTTGACCTGGCTGAGCGCGGCCTGGGTCCTGGTGTCAGCAAGCCCCGCAAGTGGCAGCTCATGCGTGGTGAGGCTTATCTATTAATGGGACGAGAAAACTCACTGGGAGAGGCACAAAACATTGCTATGAATCTCCTCCGAAACAACAACCAGGACCCTGAGGCTCTGGTTCTTCGAGGACGTGTTCTCTATGGTCAGGGCGAGAACGATAAGGCTATCCAGTTCTTCCGTATGGCTATCAACTGTGATCCTGATTTCCGTGATGCCGTCAAGTGGCTCAGAATTGTCCAAAGACTTGACCGCATGAAGGAGGAGGGAAACACCGACTTCAAGGCAGGTCGTCTGCAACAAGCCATCGAGAAGTATACCAATGCTCTGGAAATTGACCCTTCCAATAAGAGCATGAACTCGAAGCTGTTGCAGAACCGGGCACAATGCAAGATCAAGCTCAAGCAGTACGACGATGCCATCGCCGACTGTGAGCGGGCCGTTAACCTTGACCCTGGTTACACAAAGGCCCGCAAGACCAAGGCCAATGCTTTGGGTGGTGCCGAGAGGTGGGAGGACGCCGTTAAGGAGTGGAAGGCTATCCAGGAGCTCGATCCGGAGGACCGTACTATCATGCGCGAGATCCGCAAAGCGGAGCTTGAGCTCAAGAAGGCCCAACGCAAGGACTACTATAAGATCGTCGGTGTTGAGAAGACCGCTACAGGTGACGAGATCAAGAAGGCATATCGCAAGATGGCTGTTAAGCTCCACCCTGACAAGAACCCCGGCGACCCTCACGCCGAGGAGAAGTTCAAGGACTTGCAGGAGGCTTACGAGTGCTTGAGTGACCCTCAGTAAGTAATCTCTAAAACCTACCGACTAGGTAAGTTACTAACACCACTCTAGGAAGCGTGCTGCTTACGACAACGGCGATGATCTTATGGATCCCAACGATATGTTCGGTGGTGGTGGCATGGGAGGAGGTATGGGTGGCATCGACCCAGAGATCCTCTTCAGCATGATGGGCCAGCAGGGTGGTTTCGGCGGCGGCGGTTTCCGATCTGCTGGAGGCTTCCCTGGCGGCGGTGGTGGTGGCGCCCACTTCAATTTTGGTGGTGCTGACCCCAGGCAGCGTGGAGGATTCCCCGGCGGTTTCAACTTTTCATGACCAGCCGGCGCGGATGATGACGATGACGACCTATGGGATAGTGCGGATGAGGATGCGGACTTCTATGACGAAGAAGACGAGGATGAGGATGGCGAAGAAGAGGAAAACGACGACTATGCAACCACCAGCGATGAGGACTTCCAACCACAATCCCCCCGCAACAGTAAGCTCCGAGATGATCTTGAACAGCGCCGCCAAGATGCCCATGGCCGGCTGGTAGATGCTGTACGACGATACGGCAAGTTCTTCATGGCGGTCGCTGTCTTGCTTCCTTGGCAAGTGGTGATACTCATTTTGACGCTGGTTGGTTCAGCATATATATGCATGAAGCACATTGCACTCTTTGGCAGGAAAAAGCCGTTATCGTTGTGAACGGCTAGCACATATAATGGGCACTTTTCACTCATCCTATGCCACACAACATACCATTGGGGCGTTTATTTTAGGGATAGACATCAATGAATGCAGAGCAATGCTAGAGGTTAGCGAGTTGCTTGTTGTTAGGGTTTGAAGGCCTGGGATGGACGCGGACTTTTTAGATCGGTTCCTGGGGTGTTTCACGCATATAATGTCACATCTTGGCATAATAGATGGTTGTCCGCAAAAGTTCTGCTCATACCACACATTTATGAAGATCTCAATGCTAATGATCCTTGTCATTGTGTGAGCTTGCTTGTCAATGTTGATATGAACTCCTCCTCATAGCAGCTGTTGTCCGACAAATATTGAATCACGGCATTTAACGCTGCTGGCACCAGAAATAATGCATTAAGTTGCGCGGCATTACGCCCGCTTAGGGTATCATAAAATCTGCGGTTTCACCGTAATCGCAACCGCTTGAAATGAGAATGCTCGTAGCCTGAGCAACATGGTGAATCATCATAGTCATCCAATTCCGCCAACCCTCAAGCAGCAGACGACGAGGCATGGTTGGTAGCATTGCCATTCTGTTGCGGCTGCTCACCGTTTCTCCTCCCAGGTGGCACGCCCCCAGTGGCCTCGACGACCTGGGCCACATCGTCGCGCAACTCAGGCATGGCCGTGGTGATATTCTCCGCCAAGATGTCGCGAAAGGTTCCAAAGGCGTTGAGTTTTCCGCGCATGAGCTGGTTACCTCGTCGCACGAGCTCGACGAACTCTCGGGTGTAAATATCTGGGTTGCGGCCGTGCTCGACATACTCGACAAGTTCTGGAGGCACTGAAGGCAGGTTGTTTGGGGGAGAGGCGGAGGAGTGAACAGTGCGAAGGGATTCGGATAGAGTTTTGCTGTGAGTCTTTAGTTAGAATTCCAAAGGTAGAAGTAGCAAGGTATGTTACATTTCGTTGATGAGAACCTCCCTGCTGGATCGGCCGACGGAATCGTAAGTTGAGACTTGTACCATTATTTGGTATAGATCTTGGATGATGTCCTTGAGCTGTTCTACGAGGGGGTTAGCGCACGTTGGCAATTTGGATTACCATATTACCTACGCTCAAGGGCATTGTGGTCTACGCGATCGACAGGCGCCATGTTGAAGATGTCGTTAGTACGGATTGGACGAGCCTTGGCGGGTTAAAGATATGATACTCTGAATGCTATGCGACGCTTTGTCTAAGGGAATCTAAGCTTCATGAGTAAAGTGTAGGGCGGACTAATTACTACTCCGGATCCCTGCTGCGGGCGGGAAGTGGGGTGTGAAAAGGTGGGGGTCGTCAGGTGGGGTATCTTTCTTATCAGTGACATGAGCCTCTTGCAACGACATCAAGCTTGGACTTAAACAACTGTCCACTCATTAATGACCTTGTTCTCTGTGAAGACCTTTGGTTTCTGATATTTTGGGCTACGGCTAGGGACTCAGTGTATCTCAACTGTCTATTTCACTTCTCCACTATCCTTGGCCTAGCCTGGCTAACAGGCTGAGGGCAACTGCCTGAAGTGTGACCAGCCATCCTTTGGTGACACAGTCTACCGGGATGTTACTGAGAGTTATACTTACGGATGCTCATTAAGCGGTGAGACTCACAGCACTGCTATCTTAGCCATACAAAGTACGTGATAACTGGTTTGACATAGTCTAAGTTATTTGACTTCATAAACTGTCACTCAGCAATCATGGCATAAAGGGTGACAAAGAACTGATCGAGAACTGATGAAAGAATATCCAGGGCTTCTTTCGTTCAGTAGACCTAACTTTGAAGCCAAGCGTGTGTGAATGATCGACCTTACTACACCAAGCCTACGGTAATAACCAGAGGTTAGTTGTCTACCAAAGATAAACTATCATAGTTTGCTTGTGAATGCCAAATACAAGAAAGATTCTAACTCCATTCGCCGTTCAATAGCCTGCAAGTTCCCGCGTAACATTTCAGCCTCTCAAAGAGTGGCCGATTCTCACCGCCGGCATGCGAGCCAATTTGTCCAAGATGAGCATATTATCAATGTATGTAGCAAATTATTGGCTTGAGTACCGTTTCTCAAGTTGGATAGACCTGGGAAATGAGCCCTATCATCCTTTGTAGCTTGAATACGGGGCAAGCTGCATATCCACGCAGTAGACACTTGGATGTTGGAACCTCTGACACTGCAGGATACCATCATTCTAATGCCACTTGTTCTTTCCATGACTGTGGACAACTCGATTGGATAAACGTCTCAGTGAAATGTTTGCTTTATGGAGGCCACAACACCCCTGCCTTGCATAGATGTGGCAATCGGGAATTTGGTTAAGTGCCTGCAGATTGCCGTCGGGGAGGGCACCGTCTAATCCGAGCAATGCATTCCATTGTCGAGTCGTTCTATTGGTAGATCTTAATTAGCATCAGTATTTGTAGTAAAGACAAACCAAGACTCCGTAGATCATGCTTTTCTTGTAAGGCAAGCTCCATCAGATATCACTTTGGGACATGTTAGCTGCAGACTCTAAAGCAGACATGAGGCTGTAGGGTCTTTGTTCACTCAACGACATGGCTCAGCCATTTCATGGAAGCCGGCAGCATGCTGTTTGGAGGATAATGGATGATTGATGCCAGAGTCTCAAAGAATATCTTTGCTTTGGTGTGTTGAGTCCCTGGTATAAAGTAAATGGCATGCCCCTGAGTCTCTGGTCACTCGACATCACCCTGATGCTAAGCAATACCCAGTCACGAATGATCTTGTCTGCATCAGCGCTATATCTTCATCGGTCATCTTACCAGTCGATCGTTCATTACAGCCCCTATCCTCCTCTTAGACGCCGTCATGACCAAGTCCTCCGACCAAACTTTGGATAAGGAGCTGGAGGATGCTTCGCAGAAGTTTCGAGATGCAGTGGAGACAGCGAAGGAAGCGGAGGCGGCCCGAGTCAAGGTATGTGACTGTCCTGTTCATGTTATCGTGCTTGACTCTTAACGCGAACCAGCAGGAGAAGCCCACTCCCCAGAAACTGCCCGGTATTCTTCGGATGCCAACTGTCCAGTTCGTCACTCCAATTCCGCTTCCTGTGACTCGTCGAGGAGCCGAGTTGGCCGAAGGATCTGCAGCGAACTCAGGGAGACCTAGACGCCGGCTCCAAGCCAGCGACACCCCTTCTGAGCCTGAGTCTGACTCTGAGTCTAGCTCAGAATCGGAAAGCGATGGCGGCAACGATGTTGAGATCCATCCCCTGGAGGCCTGGGAGCGCTACAACTCTAAGTGGAAGACGATAGACAAATCTGAGTTGGAAGAAGCGCTTGTAAGTAACAGATTATGCTCCTGTTTCTATAGCATGACTAACGATACCTTCATCATAGCCTGTAGTATGGCAAGTGCCGTGGCAAGTGACTTCAGGCAAGCACTGGCATGCCCACAAAGAAGAGGTCGTCGGGTTCTTTGATAGGTTTGCAGATGAGCATGACAAGGCCGGTTGCAGGGCCATATTTTGCATGAACGCATGCGCTGGTGTTCTAGAAATGTCAAGGACACGTTTGGCCGAATGTTTTATCAAGGAATCTGGAAGAAGGAGCTCAACATGATTTCTTCAGTTGCTAAGGAGTTCGAGAAGCTGTACTCGGAGTAGTGTGATAATGGCTTGATAGTCTGTGGCAGTGGAGTATTGATGGGTTATGGGGTTCTGTTTATGTTTCTATTCTTTTCTATGGACGGGCATTACATAAAAAACAATACGTGCTAATTAGGACGGGTGGCCCGGGTCTTCTCAGTGGGAGTCTGCGTTTCCTTTCCCGCTGCTCAAGCGGGTTCCCGTTCCCTCGTACTATTCCTACATCAACATCCGTGGCCTACCAAAATGAGCAGTCTTTAGGACTGCTCAAATATGCCATAATTTCCCAACCTTTTATATCACTTTTCTTGTCATTTTCTTTGTATGCCTGGCATCCTAGTTCGTCGACCATACTTTCAAGATGTCGGGCCAGAACAACAATTCCGAGAGTGACCCAACACTCGACGATACACTCGCGCAGGATGAAATGATGATAGATGCTGCTCCAGACGAAAAACAAGAAAAGAGCAAGGCAAAGGGAAAGGGAAATGAAATGCCGACACTTGACAAACTTGCAGCAAGATGCGTCATGGCTACTGGGCTCACAGCTCTGACCCCCCGCTTGACGGCTCAGGAGTCATTCTGCGAGTTACTCCGTTGGTGGTAAGTCACAGCGATATCTAGAGCTGATCATATCACTGAAGCTGGCATGACATACTATAGGAAAGACAAAATCGTCGAGTCTGCAGGCTTGCAGCTGACCGGCTTTGACGTCGTCATGAAAAGGCGTGGAAACTCCTCCGATGCAAAGATCCCCGCGGAGGTGGCTTTTACTGCGCAAGATGGATCCGGAAAGCCTCTTGGCTATGTTCACTTCATGAACAGCAGAGATGGTAAGGGCGGCACCGTTGCAGTCGCTGTACGAGACGTGCCTCCTCTGCAGCCCCAGATGGTAGTCCCTGACGTTGAGCGGCCTAAGGAACCTCAAGATGTCCGATTCACCCACCGTTCAGAACTCGGTTTAGGAAGGGCCGTTCTCAACTTCCTAGGGGCGGGTACAAACCATGGGGTTACCTGCAGAACGGGGAGTTACAAATACAAGTTCAACTATGGCCCAAAGGGCCAACTCATGGCCTTCCTGACAGCCATGGACCAAGACAAAATCAATGAGTTTCGACGATCGACAGTCCCACAGGGCAGTCGATATATCCCTTTTCAGCCACACCCGGAGACTGACACCATCTTCACCATCGGGGCTGACAGGGACGTGGGGAGAGGCGGGCGTGACAAATACATATACCGTTCGAAGGTCACACCCAGAGAGTTCAACATCTGGTGCGAACCCGCCTTGTTTCTACAGGACATCAAGGACAACGATATCGTCAAGACTGAGATGGGTGACCTGATCCTCGATTCCAAGTCTCGTGGCAAAATCTACTTCAAGAGCTTTCTCCTGAGTGACACGACCCGCAGGGGCTATGCCAGCTTGTCCGAGAGACCGCTCAGATTCGGTTACAACATCCTCTACGGAACTCCAGATGAGATGATGAAGCACATGAGTTCGCTTGAGGAAGAGTGTCGAGCTATCATGTCCATCTAGGATCTGGCCTTGAAGCAGAGACCGAATCTCGTGGGACACCTCAGCAGCATGCTCGACGACTGGGGCTGGGGAGATGTTGAGCTGGCGGCGCAGTTCATCAAGAAGGACACCATCTCTCTTCTCGGAGATTATCTATTTCTTGATCGCTCAAAGTGGTACTATCCCACCGGCTCAAGACCGGTATGTCATGGACTGCGAAGACTTTCGACTTGGTATATGCTGGCTAACAATCTTTGAATAGGACCCCGAATGCTTAAAGAATCTCTCGAACCTTGGTCGACAGGCAGTAGAATTGCGAGACACGTACTATTCCATCTTAACGCCCTACAAAGCGGTCAATAGAAAGTTGTACGAATACATTCCTCGAGTGCTCAACGAAAAGCCGGTTTCTATCCCGAACACAGATTTTGCCGCCTTCGTCGATAAGGCTCTTCGGTCCTGTTTGTCTGCATGCAGGCATACAGAAACTCTCCGCGTCATGTTTTTCGACGCACGACGTCTTCCTCATTGGACTGTTTTAGTTGACGATAATGTCGCCAGAGTACCCAACAAGTGGCTCGATCATGAAAGTTTGGGGCTGATTCATAACATTCTGGGAGGCGATGAGTTACTGGCGAATTTGATGATGTCAGTTACGAGCATCCTGTTTCATCTGGTTCTCAAGCAGGTCGCCATTGACGAAGAATCCTTTGACCGACACAAAACCATTGCGATGCAGAGGTTTCTGGACTATGCCCGGGAGGAGGCGAACTCCAAGATGCTGAATTTGAGCTTTGAGCCTGGTTCAGGGGCCAACTTAGCAAATGTCTCTTGGGAGACTACGTTTTCCGCTTGGAATGTCTCCAACTATCATGTCCAGCTGCATCAGACAGAAACATGTTGGAATCACCGAAAAGCTGTTCTGGTTCGAGACAGTTAGTCAAACAACCCCCTTCCCTTCACTGGCAAAACAAAAACTAACAGATGTATAGTCCTCCCCACGAGCCTGACCTGCATCAACGACACATGCCACATCCAGAGGGTATTCATCACACAGGATTTCCGACGATACTGCATCAAGGATTGCCTTTTGGGGAAAGAGTATTTTGGCATCGTCTACAACCCCGATGAACCTCTATCCATCCCGCTCGTCACAAGTACTTTCACGGTACCGATGGACGTGTGCACCGCCGATGACTATGGTGTTGAGATGGCACTGGAGGACCTCGAAGATCTACAAAGCCGACTATCTTCTTGAACGCCACCAGTCGCCCACTTCTACCTACACTAGAGATTTCTTCGTTACCCAGGCTATACACAAAAGACCTTCGGGTTTATATATAATCCAGACTAGAAGCAAAACGCCTGGGATGCAGTCTAAACGAAAAAGAAAAAGAAGAGAAAAAGACTTAGGTAAGTTCGGTATTGCTCAGGGGGAGGTCTCGACTAATTCTTTCTAGTACCTTGGTTTAAGGTTAGAGCTTCTCTTGCTCTCTGGGGTGAGGTTATTTGGACCTCAGACATGGACAGGCGTGGACAGAGATTTGGTGAGATTAGGGAGGTTGGGTGCTGGCCATGGCACAGACAAAGGGGGTATTTCTAGAAGATCTTCGTTGGATCTTGGCAAGAAAGATCAGGGTTGGAGCTTCATTTGTTCTCACATGCGTTCGGAGCACCTTCGAAATGTCCATTAATAGAACATAGAGGCGTCAAGCCTCAACGCCTTTCCAGCCTTTCAATTTACAGTACGAGTTGTCAAACTAAGGTTTCCGAGTGAACCTAATCGTTCTTAAGTCTAAGCGTATACTTTAAATTGTCGTATTCAGTAGTGATCGCCATGGATAGTCAGATATCACAAGGAAGCATTAGAGAAGGCATAGATAGTCTAACGACACGTCTCCAGATTAACTACATATCCTATCCTATCTTAAACTATTTCGTGCCCTCCCATATACCCATCATATAAGCCAAGAGATTAATATATACATTAGAAGTGAAGATAAGTAATAACAAACCGCCCTCTTCCGCGACATTAAATATCCCAAAAATAAGCATCCTCCCAATTCTACCTCGCCATGTCCTGCAAAGGAGTGTATGTATGCGATTCCGAAGGCTCGCGATGAATTAAATAGTCTGTGCCCTGCTGCCAGGGACAACCAATTTTTACGAGAAGTAAAGGGGTAAAAAAGAATAAAACAAGAACCAATCCGACGGCGCTATTGGGCTTTGAGTGAAATGACTCATGCTTTTCAGATGAGAGCGACGGCACCGAGGATACCAGCCATGAAGGCAAAAACGGGAGCCTTGTTGGCGGCAGCAGCGCCAGTAGCAACGGGTTCAGGGGCAATGGTGGGAGTGGCAGGGACGGTGACCTCAGGCTGAGTGACAACCTCGGTCTCGGGAGCCTCGACAGTGGTGGGCTGAGGAGCGACAGTCTCGTAGACGGTACCGCCACCGACGGTGTGGTAAACCTTGGAGTACTGAGTGACGACCTCACCCTTGCCAATGGTCTTGACGATGGTCTCGACGGCGGGCACGGTGGTGGCAACCTTTTCGACAATGACGGAAGTGGAAGTGTAAACGTTGGTGATAACCTCACCCTCAACGGTCTTGGTGACGGTGACGGGATAAACCTCGTACTTGGTGTGATAGACAACATCTGTCTCGTGCTTGGTAACATCGGGCTGCTTGACCTGGTCGTAGACGGTGGTGTGGACCTTCTCGACAACGTACTCGGTAGAGGTGTAGACCTTGGTGATGACCTCGCCGGCAATAGTGTTGGTGACGGTGACTGGATAGACATTGGTCTTGGTGACGTAGACAACATCGGTCTCGTACTTGGTCACATCAGGCTGCTTGACTTGCTCATACTCGGTTGTAGCAACCTTCTCCTCAATGACCTTGGTAGTGGTGTAAGTCTCGCAGACTACCTCACCAGCAATGGTCTTGGTGACAGTGACGGGGTAGACCTTGGTCTTATGAACGTATTCGACATCAGTAGCATACTTAGTAACATCGGGCTGCTTGACGTGCTCATAGTCAGTAGACTTGACGACCTCCTCGATGATGCTGGTGGTGGTGTATGTCTGAGTGACAACCTCACCGGCGATGGTCTTGGTGACTGTCACAGGGCAGACAGTAGTTCGTGTCTTGTAAACAACATCGGTCTCATGCTTGGTCACATCGGGCTGCTTAACGTGCTCATAGTCGGTAGACTTGACAACGTCGTAGATGATGCTGGTGGTCGTGTAGACCTCAGTAATAACCTCCCCAGCAACAGTCTTGGTCTGGGTCACAGGGCACACTGTTGTTCTGGTAACGTAGTCAACATCAGTGTAGTGCTTGGTGACATCAGGCTCCTTGACGGTGACATCGACAGTCTTTGTCTCAGCAACAACGAGTGTTGAGGTTGTGAGCTTGGTCTCGCAGTAGGTGCTGTATATTGTTAGCATGCTGCAGTCTCTTGGTAGGCTCTGAAAAACTCACGTTCCCTCCTTGTAATGAGTATAGGTGACAGGGCAGACGGTTGTAGTGGTGTAGGTCACAGCGACCTCCTTAACCTCGTGCTCATAGCCGCCCTTCTCTCCGTATCCTTCGTCTTGTCCGTACTCGTTCTCTCCAGTCTCGTAGTCTTTTCCGCTCTCAGAGTCTGGGCTCTCGTATTCATCTCCTCCCCGCCGGATGTTGTTAGCCAGGGCCGAGGTGGCCAAGACCAGAAGAGCAGCACCGAACTTCATGATAAAGAAGGTTGAGAGGATTTGTGATATCAACGAAGGTGTTATAAAGCGAGTGCAAGCTATGAGCAAGCGATGGTGATTTGATTGAGCGAAGGTAGAAGTAACCTGAACGAGTTGGTTACCCGTGTATACACAAATCCAATCAAGGCTGATCGAGAAGTGAGAGAGGCTGAGATGGATGAAAGAGGTGGAAGGAAAACCTGAGAAGGTTGCAGACTTATATCTGTAACTTGTCGAACCAGAACCTACCTTAGATGAGAGAGGTTGGCCGAGTTGGCCTTGACAACCTCCAAACTTTCCAGGTCAAGTCACCCAAGAGACTTCACTTCTCAAACTCCACCCTTGGTTGCATTAGTCTGACTCTACCTGCGAGGGGACGATAATCATCATGACGGAGGGGTGCGAATATTGGCAAGATGTGATACGGGCATCGTGAGTCCAACCACTGTCAGAGGGATCAGGGGATGTGGCTGGAGCTCACTGGAGCAACCGTGATGCAGGAGGGATGCAATCGAGAGGACTAGCTGGCTAGCAATCGGCTGGGAAGGGCAATGGGTTTCCTACAGCGGGAGCCTGGTTCGACGGTGAACCAAGACGTGATGTCAATATCATGCACGGAGGTCAGCGATACTGTGTTGGTTAATGGCCAAGACAATTGGGAGCTCCTTTGCGTAAGGTTTCGAAAGCTCCCCCTAGCTAGGCAGATCCGCAACAACAGGGCCGAAATGTCGGCCTCCCTCCAAGCTCAACAAAAGATCCTGCCCTTCTCAGTGGACGAGGCTACCAGGTTGTCAGGTTGTGTAAGGCCAGGCCGTATTGACCCGCTTGATTTGGCCATTCACTTGATCAATTGATCACTGGGTCAGCATGCATTCAGTCTGGGGAACCTAGTAAGACGGGAGACGGCATGAGCAGCTAGAATGAGACCTGGACACGAGGGAACCTGCGATATTTCTGTGTAAAAGACAGCAAATGGTGGGAATGGGGACTGCATCTCAACGGAACTGCGTAGCACTCGGTGACCTATAGCGGCGGGAAGGACAAGCTGGGTCAGAGAAGAGAAACTCGTGTAAACAAAAGAGGCGGAAACAATGCAACTTGGGCTGGATGACAACATCAGCCAGCGTCGAAGATGCAGGTTGAGCCAAACTCATTCTGCCAATATGCACCTAGCAAAGTATACGGTAACCGAAGCTGTACTATACCAAATCACGGTATGAGCGGTTTGTCGTCGATGCAAACTGCAGGACCGGTCACTCCGCTGAAGTTTGGTACTGTACGCAGAGAATCGGCATCTTGGACGTTTAGTGCCCAGCAGCAGCCAACAAACTCTGTAGCCTCGTAGAGCTAGGGCAGTCCAGGAACCCAGCATCGCTACGTGGACGGGAGACTTGGCGCCATGTCAGACATGACAAAACAAAGACGCAGAAACCTGCTTGTCGTGATAGCAAAAGAGCATGAGTAAGGTGGTTGTGGTTAGCATTGTAACCATAGAGATAACTATAAAGTAAAGGTAGGGTGAGCAGAGGCAGCATGTAATGTCAGCAAGCCTCATGAGGTGAGTTTTCGCTTAACGAGCAGAGACGCCTTGCTTGAGATGGCTAGTGAGAATCGTCCACCCCATGTATGTATATGTCGCCAATCGACGATTTGCTCGTGATAGTGAGGCTAAAGAAGTGCCTTGGTTTCGGGGGAGTGGGGTCCCCCGAGCATCTTAGTTGGAGCCTCCGGGGATTTGTTAGTGAATATTCTGTTTGATTGTGAATGCCCAGGCAGACTTGGCAGCCGGATCAATAGGCCGAGAAAAGAGGCGGTCGGGACAAAGAAATGGCTTGGTTTCCTGTGCCATCTTTTCCAATATAGGAATTGTCGAGCGGAGTGGCCAGAGAACCTTAAGCACACCGGCCATCATAACCGCGTTGATATAAGCCACATGTGGTTGCTCTGGCACATGGCTCTTGTGTTAATCGAAGCTCCCGGAGGTCGGGAGGCAGATTCGATAAACAAGTCCATGGCTGGAAATTGATTGAATGGCTACCTAGAAGTTCACGATACACCACTTCAAGAAAAGAGAACTGGCGGGGGG